>JAPJBO010000528.1:0-156998 GCA_030068145.1 Diplonema papillatum
AGTGCATGCTAATCCATGTGGTTCATGTACTTAAAAGAACTCAATGCTTAACGGCTTTATCACGTGGGCGGCCCTGAGATTACCCCCTCAGGCGACACCACTTTATCTTTAGCCATACTTCAACCCTCTTAGACCCCTCGACTACAGGCCCAAGCCCTCCCATTACCAAAAGCCCCGAAGGCATCCCTGCGAAGAGTCCGCTGAACTCTAGCTTTCAGACCAGCACAACCGGTTCAGTAGTAGTATAAACAGCTCATTTTCGCGTTTCGTTCCTCCCTCTCCCTTACAACCACAGTAGTAGAAGTGTAAACAACGCATTTCCGTGTTTCTTTCCCCTGGCTTCCACCGTAAAGCGTGGTCCGCGCAATTGGGGTCCGTGTACGGCGCAGGAACACTGTAAAGCTCTGCCAGCGCCTGCAACACCCTTCTCCCCCGTAGGGGTGGCCGCACCTCTCGCGGGAGAGACCGCCCCCTTGCACTCTAGCTCCCAGGACCCGCTTTTCCTCTACCCCTGGCCCGCTGTTGGGTAAAACATGGTCGACACAATAGGGGGTTGTGCTGTATGACACCATGGCACTGTTTTGTGCTTTCCCTTCCGCTTCTGTATTACGTGATCCACACAGTAGGGTTCGAGCCCGACGGCTCAGTAGCACCATGTTGTGCTTTCCCTTCCGCTTCTGTATTGCGTGGTCAACACAGTAAGGAGTTTGAGCCCGACGGCTCAGTAGCACTGTTTTGTGCTTTCCCTTCCGCTTCTGTATTACGTGGTCAACACAGTAGGAGGTTTGAGTCCGACGGCTCAGTTGCACTGGTTTGTGCTTTCGGTGCGTTCGACAGGCCTGTGCTGCCAGGTAACAGCCAGTAGCGTCAGGTAGGCTGCCACGGTACACAAACCAGAGCCATTGGATGTCAAATGTTGCAGAGTACAAACCCCCGTAAAAACTACCGACGCCCATGCGCTAGGTAGCCTGCCGCGGCACACAACCCAAAACCAAGCACACCAGCCTTTTCTCTCCCCGCGTTTGTATTCGAACCTCTCGAGCATTTGTTTTTCGGTCCGCACCCACACAAACGGGGGCTTTTTTGGCTGTCGGTGCCTGCGCCCACACCGCATTCGCACCCTTGTGTGTGTAGAGGTTCTTGCGGGAGGAGTCCCCTTGCACTCTAGCTCCCTTGAACCTTCCGGACCTCTCTTATCCTGTAATACGCAGTCCACGCAATCGGGGTCTGCCGTGCGACTCACCACAATTAGCACGGTCTCCGGGTGCCCAGTGCCCCGTGTAGACCACAATCCAGGCCCTCGCCAAATCATTTACAAGCAACCACAAGTATACAAAAGAAACAGTTTTCTGTGTGTGTGTGGGTGTGTGTGTGTGTGTGTGTGTGTGTTTTTTTCATATGAGTCGATGCCAAAAGGGGGGGGGGGGGGTTTGGGCGGAAAAATCCCCGCATAGTTCACCAGGGTCTGACGGGTACTGAGGCCCCATACCCTTCCTAAAACATCATTCTGCGTTCAAATACGCCCTCAGAAGCCTCCGGAGAGCCTTCTATGATGTCCCAAATGCAATTTTTGTGGGTTTTTAGGGGGTCCCCCCGTCTGCTGGCCGTAAACCGCCATAGAAGACACATATGCAACCTGATGCTGGGTCGCTCCTCGGAGCAAAATCTCGGCCTAAACACACGTTTTCGGCGTTCTCTATCATTCTCCAGGTGCATTCGACCCTCGGACTTCATAAATTATCTCGCTTACAGGTGTTCCGGGGTGTGCAAAAACAAGGCGAATGGACCCTACAGACCGTACCACGCCCTGCCTGTCTATACAGGCTTTGGGGTCGAATTGCGCCGCCTTGGCGCCATGTGCACCGTTTTGGTCTCGTTTGTGCTGCTTTGGGATCCACTAAGAACTCTGGGTCTGATTTGCGGGACGCTTTGCTCGGTTTTGGTGGCCCACTTTCACCGTTCAAAGTGCATCCAGTGGTGAAGACTTTGCGCCGAAGCTGGAGAGGAAGCGACCCAGTAGGCGCCACTTCACCGTGAGCGGGTCTCGGAACAGGACTCAAACTGTGGCCCAGGTGATACTGCCGACCATGGCGGGTGTGTGCGCCACACAGTTTGTCTGACCAAGCTCACTGCACAGGAGCTTGCCACACATCCCTCGGGTCATGTGCCGCCTGTGCAAAGACATCCAGCGAGAAGCACTTTGCAGCCATGGGTGAGAAAGATGCCAGAAGGGAAGACATTGCCAGGAAAGCTCTGAAAGCCTGCCCTGAAAGCGGTGAAGCCTGCTTCACAAATCATGAAGTGAACGCGTCGTAGTCAACCGCTTGAGAACGGCTGATGATCGCCTGTTACTTAACGCTTGTCCTACTTCGTTCACCAAGCCTTGCAGAATCACCAGAATAGCATAACATGATGTAGGTAGAAGCCTGAACAGGCCTTAGAACAGTGAAAGTGGGCGCCAAAACCGAGGAAAGCGTCCCGCAAATCAGACCAGAGTTCTTAATGGACCCCAAAGCAGCACAAACGAAGCCCGAAACGGTGGATGTGGCGCCAAAGCCGGTGCAGGTTGACCCCAAAGCCTGTATAGACAGGCAGGGCGTAGTTCGGTCTGTCCCCAATGCAGGGGGCCATTCTCCTTATCTTTGCACGTCCCGGAACACCTGTGAGTGAAAGAAACCACGAAGCCCGAGGGTCGAATGCACCTGGAGAGTGCTAGAGAACGCCGAAAACGTGTGTTTGGGCTGGGATCTTGCACAGAGAAGCGACCCAGCATCAGGTTGCGTATGTGTCTTCTATGGTGGTTTACGGCCAGCAGGCGGGGGGACCCCCTAAAAACCCACAAAATCGCATTTGGGACATCATAGAAGGCTCTCCGGAGGCTTCTGAGGGCGTATTTGAACGCAGAATGATGTTTTAGGAAGGGTATGGGGCCTCAGTACCCGTCAGACCCTGGTGAACTATGCGGGGATTTTTCCGCCCAAACCCCCCCCCCCCCCCTTTTGGCATCGTACCATATTGAAACTATGCTATTACTGCAGGGAATAGTTGACTGGACCTCTTGAGTTTGTGCTACCCACGATTTGGGGAGTCGGGAAACCGACCCCCCCGTTCGTGAGAAAAAGCGAAGAAGGAAAACACCTCCTTTTTTTCTTGTCCGGGAAAAACACGCAGTCTTTTATCCCCGAGGTTTTATTATCCCGCAATCGAACCAGGTTGTAATACCTAAGCACATACACACCTTCTCCGGTAGCTCCCGGCTCAGCCGACTTACGCGGCCTTCTTAAAACGCCGGTGCTTCCTCACGGGCCCCGACCCACGCCTGCGTCCTCTCCATCCAACCCTCTGTTTTTTTCTTTCTCTGTATCTCCAAGTTCTCCCCTCGTGCTGGCACCACGAAGCGAGGTCCGTCGCTGCTAGCGGGCCCAGAGAAGGGAAATAAACCCATCTGTCGTTGTCAAGAGCTGCTGACTCTACTATTCCTGTTTCCTTCCGCGTGGAGGCACACGGAAGAGGGTCTCCGCATGGGGTGCCAACCCCTGCGAATAAAAGGCAGCCTCTTCCACGGCAGGACTTTTCTCGCAAGGTGGCCGGTGCTTCCTCACTGGCCCCGACGCACGCCAGCGTCCTCCTCCAAACCCTCGCTGTCTTTCTCTCCCCCTCTTCTCCTGCGTACAAGGAAGCGAAGTTTGGCGCGGCCAGGTTTGGCTCGGGAAAAGTCGAAACCTGTTCATCACACCGATACTCCACGGCGATGCAAATCGCGTAGACGTTGTTTACCTCAGTGTGTATTGACTTTTGAAGCCGACTATGCCCTGGGTTGGTGCGCTGGGCAAGCAATATCGTGCTACTTTGATGTTGGTATCAATCTAAACAGCAAGATTTGCGTAGCTTTAGCGAGCTCCTGCTGGACGCAGTCGAAGCACGCGGGATACAAGCACAGCCTCAGCCTCGAAAGTGCGCGCGTTTTACCGGCAAGGCATGTCGGGAGGTTTTGCCGCTGGTGGTGCGATTATCACACAGAACCTCTAAACCACAATAAACGCTAGAACCCGTCCGCTCCCAGAGAAAGGGAAATACAATTTGAGTGGGCTAAACACGCAGTCTCTTCCCCTCAGGTTTTTATTGTCGCAAGCGAATTCCCGTGTGCATGCCGGGCGGCGCGCACACGGAACTAAGCGCCCATGCGGGGCCTCAAGCTCATCCGACAAACTATTCAGAAACGGGTGGCGCCGGAAAACCGTACACCGCGAGAGTAGGAGAAAGTAGAAAGGGAAAACTAGAGTTTTCGTTGACCGCAGTCGACGACCTGTAGGGCAATTCATACTCATTCTAATCGGCATCCCTCTTCTTGAATCGCGAACGATCCCTTCGCTGACCTCCGCGGCGTTTTGAAAAGTTAAAAGCCTATTGTTCCTTCCGCATGGAGGCACACGGAAGAGGGCCTCCGCAGGGGTGCCGACCCGCGAGTAATAAGGTGCCTGGCAGGTTTGGTTTTATCCGAGTCTAGAGGTTTGGTAAATTTGAAATTCTCATATTTAGCTCTCCAGCGAGCTATCCCACTTTTCTGGGGCAGGCCGTGGGGTACCCCCACCCCGGACATTTCTCTACCGTTTTTTTTTTTTTTTTTTTTTGGGTACTTTTTGAGAATTCACAATTGGCGAAAATTTTTCTCGCGGCGGACAACGGCGGGGCACAGTCGTCAGTGGACGACGTTTCCTGACCTACGGGTGGTAGGTTCTGTTCCCGCCGGTGGACTTTTTTCCGGGTCCGCACCCAGCATCAAAAGTTCACCAGGGGCGGTCCGGAGGGGCCCTCCCGGGCCCCCAACTTGCCTTCATCCCGAACTTTGCATCAGGGTTTTCCGGGGGGGGTCCGGGGGGGGGCCCTCCCCCCCGGGTACGCGCCCCGAACTTGCTATCATCCCAAACTTAGCACCAGGTCCCCGAACTTGCCACCAAACGCCCAGCTTGGCATATCAAAATATTTGCACATTTAGCCACAATTTAGCCACAACATTGTGGCTAAAGTTGTGGCCCAATGGGCCACATTGTGGCAAAAAAAAGTTGTGGCTAACCAGCCCTGCGTGGGGTACCCCACCCCGGACATTTCTCTACCGTTTTTACATGTTACTTTTGAGAATTCACAATTCGTCCAGTTTTTGGCAGATTTTGGCCATTTTTCATACTTGTCCCGCGCCTTAAAAAAAAAGCGGGATCCCCGCTTTTTTTTTTTCCTCCCCCAAATCTGGAAAAAGCGGGGAAAAAGCGGGGAAAAAGCGGGGAAAAAGCGGGGAAAAAGCGGGGGAAAAGCGGGGTATTCAATACTCACCTACCTGCTTCAGAGCTCACCTTCTTCTTCACTACCCGTCGGGTACTCATCGTCACAGTCTCCTGGAGCCAAACACTGTGTGATGTCGCCGTTGATGAGGAGTTTTGCCCTGAGCGAGAGCTCCTTCGGGGTCAGCCGCTGGCGGCGCTTGTTCCCTGAGATCGTACTCAAGGTTGAGAACCCCGAGTCGACCCCAGTGACAACTGGGCATGTATTCAGCATGCCCAGTGCGCAGCTGCGGAGGGCAGCGAACTTGTCGCATGCCTTCCACACAGACCGCATGTCGCGTCCGACTTCGACTGTGTTGTCGCTGAGCCACGTGCGGTATTCAGCAGCTGCCTCTTCTGTCCAAAAAGGACAGGAGTCACGGAACGTCCGAAGCACCGACTCGATCTGGGTGTTATCGTCGTCCGTGATGATCAAGCGTCAACGCTCGTGCTGTCGCTGTCGCTGTCGCTGCCAGCCGAAGTCGCTTCGGTTTCATAGCCGTCGCTGTCGCTGTCGCTGCCAGCCGAAGAAACGGCCTTCGGGGCGACACTCGGGGGGACCGCCCTGATTTGCTTCTTCGGAGCGGCCTTCTTGGCCACGGGCCCGTCCGAGCCAATGTCCCCGGCACCGCGCTTGGTCTGTGCAGGCATTTCTTTTTTCGCCCTTTTTTTCTCGCGCCTGCAGTGTTCCTTTAACGCCGATGGCCCGGGCCTATATCATATAACGCCTGTGCCGCCCTGCGCTCCCGTCAGCAGGTGGATCCTGCACTTGTGTCTCCACGGGGACTCAGCCGTGCGCGGCATCGGACGGAAGCATGCCTGCAATACGACCCGAGGGCCTCCGAGCCTCGTCGACGCATGCCCCGACAGGTGTGGATGACCTGTTCGCCCATATTCGTCCAGAATTATGTAGTCTGATCCCCCGCTTTTTGCCCGCTTTTTCCCCCGCTTTCCCCGCTTTTTTTAAGGCGGGGACACAAGGCGGGGGGGGGTACAAGTATGATTTTTGCTGATTTTTTCCAGAATCTGGCCATTTTCGGCCATTTCTGCCGATTTATCCAGATTTTGGCCATTTTCGGCCGTTTTTGCCGATTTTCCAGAGTTTGGCTGCCAAAATCTGGAAAATTCGGTGAAAATGGCCAAAATCTGGAATATTCGGCGAAATCTGCCGAAATCTGGAAAATCCGGCAAAAATGGCCGAAAATGGCCAAAATCTGGAAAAATCGGCAGAAATGGCCAAAATCTGGAAAAATCTGGAAAAATCGGCTAAAATAGCCAAAATGACCAATACCTAGCCCCCCCCGTGCATAAGATGGATAAAAAACTCGGGGTTTGGCGGTATCCATCTTAATCAAGGGGGGTATCCATCTTAAACACGGGGGCACTGTAGACTACAGTGTAGTCACTTTGCACAGGGGTACCTCACCCCCGTGTTTAAGATGGATTGGCATTATCCATCTTAATCAAGGGGGTTTGGCTATCCATCTTATGCACGGGGGGGGGCTAGGTACCTGGAAAAATCGGCAAAACGGCCAAAATGTGGAAAAATCGGCAAAAATGGCCGAAAATGGCCAAAATCTGGAAAAATCGGCAAAAATGGCCAAAATCTGCAAAATCTGGAAAAACCACCTGGTCCGGGCTCCTGGTAAGTTCCCCGAAACTCCCCGACACTTCCCCGAAACTCCCCGCAACTCCCCGAAACTCCCCGATACTCAGCCCGATTTTTGTGGGAAAAAGTGGGGCTGCCGGTGGGTGGGCAGGTGTACAGGTTGGTAGTTGAGTGGACAGATGGGTGGATGGTGGTGGGCAGGTCGGTGGATGGGTGAACAGGTGGGTAGTTGGGTAGACGGGTGCGGGCAAGTGGGTGAGGTGTGCAGGTAGGTGTGCTAGTGTGCTTCGGACGCGGCTCTCTTGAGCCGTCTGTGTTCCTCCTCCTCCGATCCTCTTCCTCTACTAACCGGATGCATCTACCAACTGTAGCTTGGACTCCTGGGCAGTTGTTGAGGCACACCCTGCCTGCGGATTCGGAGGGCCTCAAGGCGAACCAGCAGTTGCTGGAAAACCTGCAGGACCTGCCTTTGAGTCCTTGGACACAGGGAGGAGTCTGAACAGGACGCGTCGTGTGCATGTGCGCAGGTTCAACCATCATCTGACTCTTCTGTTTGCGGTTGCAACCTTCGGTACCACGAGTTTGCCATTCTTATGTCAAACTCTCCAATCCCCTCTTGGGTTTTGGTTTGGGCAAAAAGTATTCGCGCCCGCCATCTCCCGATGACCTTCCCACTTCTGACCACGCTGCAGCAGTCACGTGTAAACCGGGCAGACCCAGTCGTCCCCCATCTGGTCCCGAACGACGAGCACCGCTCCTGCACCCGAGTTTAGCCTTCGATGATTGGAAGCCGCATCGGAAACAGTGGGTCAACCCATCCCGGAATTCTGAATTCGTGCACCCGGTTGAAAGGAGTGTCCACTTCGGAGTCCACGTTCACTTATGTGGGGAGTTGTAGAGTACGGGAGGAACCGGAAATCCCGGAAAGATGGTACCCGCATTCCAACTCGTCTCGGGAATGGTCAGTCGACGACCGTATGCAGGTGGGTGGAGGCCCTGGGACTGCGAAGGTGTGACCACCCCATAAGGAGGACACTCTATCTTGCGTTATCTCTCTGTCCCAGTCGCCATAGCAACCGTATCCTTGGCCAAGCATCATCCTGCAACCCTGCTTTCGGATGGCCATCGTGCCTCTCATTTTGGTTATCAACCTTACTCCTCGCTCGAATTGCCGTCTTCGACCGTAGCTGCCCCTGGTCCTGGTGGTTAGGGTTAGCATCTGCTCTCTTTCGTGACTACCTCTTCGTGCTACCTCTCTTCGTCACTGGTACCTTATCTTGACCTCTGCCCGCCGCGGAGTGCACGTCTCTGTCTTCGATGATGGCGAGTCCTTACGCCGCCGCTTCGTTGCAGCGGCCGTCCTAGTGTCGTCGCCTTGTCTTCGGCGTTCTCGATGGCGGTGTTGGCGCCGGCATCCGCCGCTTCCCTTGTGGCGCTTTGGGCCGATGGTCGCAGCCTGCGTCTCGACTTCGGTGTCGCTTCGGGCGTCCCCAGGGGCGAAGGCCCGCGCTTCCGTCTCTTTGCCGCCGACTCCGCACATCGGCATATCGTGCTGCAGGCAGGCATCCGCGGTGTGAGTTCCTGCAGCATTCCGCGATCGTCTTGCACGTCCCGCACTGCGTCATCCTGTGCTTCTCGCAATACTTCACGGCGAGGCCGTCCCCTGTCGCGTGGTGTGCCTCGGCAGCAGCGCGCTACCGACGCTTGCCGATGCTTGCACTCTTCGCATTTCGCTTTGTGATGTCTCGTGCACACTCTCTCGTCCTTGGTGGTGGCCTGGGCACGCCTACCTCCATGCACTGGGTCTCCGCCGCCCACTAAATTTACCCTCTTCTGCCCCTTCTTGCCGGAGGTGCCGTCTTCGAAGGCGTCCCACCAGCACCCATACGTGGAAAATACGTCCATCCCCCAGACCTCATCATTGAAGGCGTGCCTGTTCGTCCCCAGCTGCGACTCGAGCACGAGCATTGTCTCTGTACCCGCACGACCTCTGGTGGAACAGTTCCTGCTCTCCTTGCCGCAGCGGATCCTGTCGCTACCTGTGTCAAACCGTGCCAACCTGTACCTCCCAGTCTGTCCTTCCTTCTCAGCCTCTATCTTCGTCTTCGGGGCATAACCAAACACGGGACCGCTCTGCGCAAGGTAGGGCCATAATAACGTAACCCCCTCCCCGCCTTCGCCAAGGCCGGCTGCAGGGAAAGTGGTCGCCACAAAGGAAATACCCCGAAACTCCCCGAATTTCCCCGAAACTCCCCGAAACTCCCCGAAATTCCCCGAAATTACCCGAAACTCCCCGAAACTCCCCGATACTCCCCGATATTTTCGTCTGGACCAGGTGGAAAAATGAAAATTTCAAAAATTTGCTCAAAATATGCCAAGTGCATTTCCCTGACAAAAGTCAAGTGGGAATTTAATGCCAGCTAATTTCGTGCAAAGCGCCGGCAGAGAACGAAATCCACTGACACGAATTTTCTTGTCTGTGGGTTTCGGGCTCTGTCGCTTTCCGGGACTGGCGACACTACCTGGGGTCGAATATGCTTTCCCACACTGACCGCTGATTAAAGTGGTCTCTGCCCTGCCAGTTGTCCCCCGTCCCTTCTTTCCAATTCCATTAAAGCCAGACCAATCCACAACGACCGCCCCCTTCTTTTTTTTTTTCAAGCTTCTGGGTATGACTTAGTGGTCTTCGGGCCTGCCCCGGTTGCTGCGCGTGATTTCTGATAGACTTAGTGGTTCTTCGCGGCTCTCCCCTTCTTTTTTCTAGCTTGTGGGTATGACTTAGTGGTCTTCGAACCTGCCCCGGTTGCCGCGCGTGACTTCCGATGGGCTTATCGTGCTATCGGTTGCCCGCCTCTTTTCAATCAGTTACCCGCCTCTTTTCAAGCTTCTGGTTGACTTAGTGGTCTTCTGGCCCGGTTGCTGCGCGTGACTTCTGATAGACCTAGCGTGCTATCGGTTACCCGCCTCTTTTTTCAAGCTTCCGGTTGACTTAGTGGTCTTCGGCCTGCCCCGGTTGCCGCGCGTGACCTCCGATAGACTTATTGGGGTGTCGGGCCTGCTATCAGTTACCCCGCCTCTGAAGCTTCCGGGTTTGACTTAGTGGTCTTCGGGCCTCGACAGTCGCAGGCCCAGCAGAGGTCCCGGGAGCCGGAGCCCGCGCGCGTCAGCACAAGGATGAAGCGCAAAGAGGAGCGGGTCCAACGACCGACTCGCTGGCGGTTCTCCCCGTGTTTAATGTTTAGGTTCGTCATCACACCATCAACGCGGGAGGGGCTCGCCTCGTCCGCGCATCTCCTGCTCAACAGTCCGGACACTGCGTTGTTGCAGCGCCGGTTTTGTCGGCTCCTGATCGGCCGTGGTAAGTTCCAGCTCCAGGCTGAGGAGGTATGAGTTCGCCGAACGCGCCTTCGACGCCGTACTAGTGGCGAGGGACATGCCCAGACGAAATGACGGCGGCGATGACTGCGCAACGACACCGGTTCAGAGGCCCAGCGCATGCGCGTGGGATTTTTGACGCTGGCAAGAGCGGTCCAATGTATCATCGCCATCCATCAACGCTGATGCAGCGCCGATCTTGTCGGCTCCCGGTGGCAAGTTGCAGCCAGGACTGAGGAGGTATGTTTCGCCAAGCGCGCCTTTGACACGACGCCGTACTAGCAGATCACGACGGAATGACCGCGGCGATTCGTGTGCAAAAACACCAGCTCATGTAGCCCAGCGCATGCGCGTGGATTTCTTGACTGGCTGGAGAGGTCCTCGCAACTTCCGCCGCATGGGGCTGGACCGTGCGTGCGACGTGGACCCCCCGTACGAGATGCTGCGGGACCTGGGTATTTGGGGCGCTGGCACCCTGCTGCATCCTCAGGACGGGCTGGCCGGTGTCGGAGTTAGTTGAGTACGTCATCCACTCGCCTGGCCCGCCCGGTCAGCCCGAGATCACCAAAGAAGAGCTGCTGCACCGCAACCCGACGCCCTGGCAAGGTCGAGGCAGGCCATCCGTGCTGACTTCCCGGCGAACAAGACCATTAGGGGCTCGGTCCGAAAGGGGCTGGTGACAGGTTCCAGTCTACCGACGAACACGGCTACCTGAGGAAGTTCATGATCCGCCGGTGAAGTCCGGTGAGCACGTTCCCCTTAGAGCAGAGCGCGCCTGCGACGACGGCGGAATCCTAATACACCAGTCGTTCGAAGAGGCCGCGGCGGCGCAGCGCACTACAGCGCATTCGTGAAGGTCATGGCAAAGGTCGCGGGCAGGGGCCTGAAGCCTCCCTGGCGGTAAAGCTGAGCTTTGCGACGTCGGCGCTCTTCGGCAGAATGGGCCGGTTGGGCCAGCTGCAACCCGTCTCTGTGGTTCGGTGACGAAGACGAGTCTACGTCTCGGCGCGTGGGGACAACGATGTCGTCCCGGGCAACGCGTGCTCGACAGGATCCCGGGAATAACATCGCGGCCCTGCCCACGCAGGCTCCTACACGCTTGGGCGGGACTCCCCATCCGGGGCATCCTGCAGAATGGGGGAAGTCGACCAGCGTGTTCGCACGATCGGCCAGCAAACGCAAGCTTGCTCGCCGCCAGCTGAGCTCCGTCTGTTAGACTCACAGCCACGGTTGCGCACCTGCCGCCTCCGTCGCTTAGTCAGTCCCGCACAAGCCGCCCCTGCTAGCAGCGGCTGCGCCGTCGGCTCTGTCCCACAGCTTTAGCAGGCCAGCTAAGGACCGTAACCAGTAACCACGTATTCTGTTTGGGCGAATGCGGCATCAAATGTACGTTAAATGCGCGGGACGAGCGGAAGCAACGGCTCCGAGCGACCCCTCGAAGGAGCGGAATTTAAGTAACAATTTCCGAGTGGGACTAGTCCCCTAAGGGCACATTCCACATTGGGACTAGTCCCCTAAGGCACCTTACCCAAAAAAAAAATATTCTGAAAACGGGCCGGTTAAAAAGATTTTTTAACCATGGGGGTTTCTGGTGAAAACTTTTTTGTGCTCCTGCGGACTCCCACAGGACCTACACAGCCTCAGAGGCAGCTGGGGTAAAAAAGCAGGTGTCACACCCGCATTTCGGGTGTGGATTTACACGCGTTTGGGTTGTAGCACACCCACTTTTCGGGTGTGACTCGGGCACACCCTCTTTAGCTCAAGCTTCTGAGACTCGACCTCACCGTATACAGGTACAGGTCATATTACCTGTAACTGCAGCCATGCCAAGTATTGTAGGCCCACCTACAATTCCACCTATGAAATCAGGCACATCTGAAGGCTCCGCTGGCCATCTTTGTATGATCCACAACGTGACAGCGGACGTGCCACATTGGGTTGTCGACTTGTACAGTGTGTCACTACAGCAACAATTCACAAGCTACTCTGAAGCTGCCGCACAAGCGTCGATTGCAAGCTCACATCTGTCCTACTACTAGCTTAAAAGCGACAGTTGTAACATTTTTGTGAGACTGCCGGAGTACCGGAGTTTCAAGCGAACTTTCACTCACACAAGCCCCTTTCCCGCGCGCAGCGTGGGGATTTTTTTTTCTGGCCATGTTGACAGGACGTAGCCTTCGCTCAATGGAAGCTGAAGTTTCCCATCAAGGTGTTAGCCGCCGCCGTAGGCCGCGCAGTCGCGAGGAAGAAGAGGGCCCGCAGCGTTACAAGGCGGCGATCCCCCGCGAGACGAGCTCGCCCGCCGGCCAGAGCGCCCGCTGCAGCACCAACTCCGGTGCCGCCACTCACTGTAGCAGAGCCGCAACCTGCAGCGCGCCTCCGGAGCGACTTACGCCCGCCGTAGCAGTGCGAAGAGAAGTGAGGAGACCGGAAACTCCCCGGAGAGATGGTCCCTGCACTCTAACTCGTCTCTCTCTCTCTCTCTGTTGACTTTTTAACCGGGATTTTCCCGAATTTCGGGGATTAGAGTAACCCCTGGGTGCTTGTTACAAAAACTATAACTCAAAAAAAAGGGGAGGGTCATCAGAAACCCAAAACAGGAAGCCAACCAACCCCTCTAACTATCGAATATAACAAGATGCACCGTGTGCTGGGGCTGGTCCTGCTCGCAGTCTTGTCGGCTCAGGCGCAATTGCGTTTTTCCTCTCCGCGGTATCAGGAAATGGTGGCGATGAACGGGACGTGCGGGGCGGTCTGGCGGTCGATGACTTGGACCAATGTGTACAAATCGGGGAACGGCAGCTGCACCGGCGTCAGCCTGGGGCTGCCGCGGTCGAAGCTTGCGGTTGCGTACATCGTGAAGGAGGAGACCGACGGCATCGCGCGTGGGGCGTACGTGCAGGTCTTTACCGGCGACGTGCCCGGGCCCAGGAGGCAGCTCGCTGCCTGCGGCCACGCCGACATGCCCGCCTTAGTGCTGACGCTGAAGGTGGACGAGTTCGTGGTGGCCTGCGTCAACGCCGCGCAGACTGAGGTCGTCGCGGAAACGTTCGTCGGCAACGCGGCGGGCGGTGGCTCCTTCGTCGTCGCCGAAGCCCTCGCAGACAACATCACCGAACCCGCCGTATGCTGGCTTTCGACCGTTTCGTGCAGGGGGATTAGCTTCTATGTCCACATCTGGACTGTCAGTCCAAATTTGGAAAGGCCGCCGAGAAAATACTCGAGGGGCTGCCTTGTGCTTACTTCGAAGGAGGCTAGAGGGGGGGAGCCAATACAACTGATGGTGCTTACGCCCGCCACTGAACCCAGATTTACCTGCACATTTACCTCCCTTGATCTTGGAATACTGTTGCGATAGTGGAGTCATCGGCATGCCGATGAGTACCACACTATCACCGCACATTTACCTCCTTTGGTCTTTTGCAGCTGGCAGCCTCCTCAAGTGTTTCCTACAAAGCAGGCGCTTATCCAAAAAATGGGTAAAAAAAAAAAAAAAAAAGAAAAAAGCGCCGTCTTTGCCAAATGCGATCGAGAGGTCATGAGAAGTGTATGTCTACGGATAATAGAGCAAGAGCCAGACAAAGCGTCAGCATGGGCCACCTGGCTGAATTTCTATTTGCAAAAGGGAGTAAACTGAATGGTGAGTGGGGGGGGATTGTCCCAGAGGAAGAAGTTTTTGTTTGAACGGAGGAAATCAAAGGTCCACAAGAAAAACAAAGCAAGCAAAAAACAAAGTCGTCAGGCATCAGAACGACGCATATTGTCGACCGCACAAAAATCCCGGACATGGCTAGCCATGAGCCAGAACGAAAGCGTCCACCAAATATACAACCCGTAACCAGACAGCCCTTTCTTGCACTCAGAGAACCCATTCATGAACGGTCACACGGAGACCCTAAAACCCCGGAATTTCAAGCGAACTTTACTTCTAAAAACCTGGCTTTCCACACCGCAGCAGAACGACCACACCCTACCCAATCCCAAACACCCTTTTATCGCGTTAGGGGACTTCACAAGATTTCACAACGGAGTGACACATCATCCGAAACGAGCGGCACTCTCTCACTTTTCTCAACCCTCTCAACCCCCTCCATACCCAAGCCTCTACGGTCAACCGGAGACTTTAAAACACCGACCTTCTAATCCACAAATAACGCTAAAAAATGGCATGCCACCAATGGTGGCACCACCCAGTCCAGCTTACTCACGCCCACCAACATCATACAGATCACAACCTTCCCCGATGGGAGTTTCGCCGTGTCGTGGCTGGACCACGGGGCGAATACGACGATGCGCACCCGCCGTTGCACTTCTGACGGCACTTGCGACGACCCGATTCTCGACTTGTACAGCGGTGCCCTGCTGCGCTACCACTCGTCCACCTCCAAGGACTACCTAGTCGTGTATACGGTGTTGCATCACTCGCTCGACGGGTGGACGATGATCGCAAGGTTTGCGGATCTCATGGTACTCGAAGGAGACCCGGTGCCGCTGGCGTACATTCCTAACTTGTCGGACCTGTACACGGCGCAGTCGATAATCATGTATCGTCAGGGGTTCTTGGTTGTCTGGACCGGCGTTGACGACAGCGGAGAGGGCGTCAATGCGCGCCTCTTCCTGCGCAACGGCACCGCGCTCGGCGAGATGGTGGTGGCCAACCAGCCCACGGAGGGTGCGCAATATCACCCCCACCTATTCGGGTATGGGTTACCTTTCTCTTCAGGGGACGCCGTCGGAAACGCAAAAATCGTTGTCCGGCTCGAAGCAAGCAAATGTCCTCGAGGAGCTGCCTTGTGCTTCGAAGGAGGCTAACGGGGAGAAACAATACAACTACAAAGTGCCTTAACTGTGGCGAGCAACGAACAGTTTTACCCAGCAAATCTACCCCAAAAAAACCTTATATTAGGGCGGAAACAACCCCGCACCACGTGAAGCACCGCAAGTGTCACGAAACCCAAGCACTACTCTACAAGAAAATACATAAAAACGTGGACAACAGACGGGTACGGGCTACAAGGCAACCCCTGCTCAACTTGTAGATCGTGGGGGGCCCAAGACTGCGCTCCACGAAGGAATGTACTTGGTGTCCGTCACAAACAGTCCCGGATATGGCCAGCCATAACCCATAACGAAAGCGTGCACCAAATATACAACCCGTAACCATATAGCCCTTTTTTGCTCGAAGAGAACCCATTCATGAACGGTCACACGGAGTCCCCAAACCCCCGGAATTTCAAGCGAACTTTAACTCTACGACGCGGGTTCTGTATCAGTAATTAAAAGTGTATGCGAGCGGATCGGCTACCAAGAGAAAGGCTGCGGAGTGGGCATCCTGGCTCAAGAATGAGTTAAAGTCTAGCCCGACACGTGAGGCTTCCTATCCAAATCCTGTTACCGTAATTGGAATGATGTTGGACTAAAGCTGGAACGGGTAAAATGACAGACCGGGTAAAACCTGGAACACGGGTGGTGAAAGTGACAAGTGGGCAGTACTTCGATTCCGACAGTACCCACTCAAAGTCCTGAACTTAAACACACACGCGCACAACACCAGAGAAGGGCAGCTGGCGCACAGCTGTGACGTGAGGAAGCCAACGGCCTGGGCCGTACTCCGCAACAGGGGTTACCCAGACATGAATTCTACACGCGCACAACACAGGCCGGTACATCTCCCTGGTAGCGCGTTTCCGGCTTTCGTAGTGTACTCCTCGCTGGTTGAGGGAGAATACTCTGTCATCGCCGATACAGTTATCATTACATTCCCCCCGACGCCACCAACGGAGGCTCCCCCGTCACTGACGCCATCAACCGCGGCCCCTCCGTCACAGTCTCCTCCGTCGGAGGATACGAGCGCCCCGTCGACAGCCACGCCCGCGACGGAGACGGCAAGTCCCGAGCGAAGAGACGCCGACGATGACGATGACGACCAACTACCGCCGGGTGCCATCGTCGGCATCGTCATCGGGGTGTTGGCGGCGGTGTTGGTGGTGGTCGCGGCGGTCGTGTGGTTCACCAGGGCGCCCGCGCAACCGTCCAACGGCGTGGAGCAACTTCCCGCGCACGAAGACAAGGAAATGAAGCCTACCGAGCCCGCAGTGCACGGCCCGGCGTAAGCAAGACTTTCGAGAAAAACGAAGACTTTAAAGCTCCGGAGGTTCAAGCGAACTCTCTAAAAGCGGTGCAAATATGGTCCGCCAACCCTCCCGCGATCATGTCCCTACGACTTGATGCTGGCATCACACATGCGTGCAATCCAGTGGACTATGATTGCACTGGATTTCACACTGGATTCGCGGGGGTGCCATCGTCGGCATCGTCGTCGGGGTGTTGGCGGCGGTGTTGGTGGTGGCCGCGGCGGTCGTGTGGCTCACCACGTCCAACGGCGGGAAGCAACTTCCCGTGCACGAAGGCAAGGAAATGAAGCCTACAGAGCCGCAGTGCACGGCCCGGCGTAGGCAAGACTTTCGATGGAGACTTTGAAGCTCCGGAGCTTCAAGCGAAGTCTCACTCTAAAAATTCATTGCACTCTAAAATGGTGCAAGTATTCCCGCGATAATGTCTATAGGCAGAACCTACGACTTGGTGCTACCATCACACTGGATTCGCGCGAGTGACACATCTGGACTCGCGGGGGTGCCATCGTCGTCGGGGTGTTGGTGGCGGTGCTGGTGGTGGTCGTGGCGGTCGTGTGGTTCACCAGGGCGCCCGCGCAGCCGTCCAACGGCGTGAAGCAACTTCTCGCGCATGAAGACAAGGAAATGAAGCCTACCGAGCCCGCAGTGCACGGCTCGGTGTAAGCAAGACTTTCGAGAAAAACGAAAACTTTAAAGCTCCGGAGTTTCAAGCGAACTCTCTAAAAGTGGTGCAAATATGGTCCGCCAACCCACCCGCGATCATGTCTATAGGCCGAACCTACGACTTGAACCTAACATGGAACATGCGTGCAATCCAGTGTATGATCGCACTGGATTTCACACTGGATTCGCGGGGGTGCTATCGTCGGCATCGTCGTCGGGGTGTTGGTGGCGGTGCTTGTGGTGGCCGCGGCGGTCGTGTGGTTCACCAAAGCGAAGCAACTTCCCCCGCGCACGAGGGCAAGGAAATGAAGCCTACAGAGCCCGCAGTGCACGGCCCAAGGCAAGACTTTCGAGAAAAATGGAGTGGGTCCAAAGCGACTCTCCCCATCTGGATTCGCCGGGGGGAAAATCTTAGTTTCGTGTTCAGGCGCTACTTGCCTCTAAGTGTTTGATGCTAGCATCAAGTCTTCTTCGCGGAATGCAGAGTCTTTTTTCTTCTTTTTTTCTTTTTTTCCGTTTTCTGTTTTTTCTGTTCTTTCTTTCGTTGTCGCCAATTTCTTTTTTCTCCTTTTACTTCTAATTTTAACTTTAATTTTCTTTACCATGGTATTTTTGGACTTTCTGGTGCCGTAGAGTAGTTCTTCTTTCTCTATGCCGCCCACGTCGATGTTCGTTTAGCAGCGGCTGCCGAATCATGCCGTGGCACCGTCCTTTTGTGCGTCTGCCTTGCTGAAGAAGTGTGGGAAAGGAGTCCAGGACTCCGTGGTTTGAAACCATGTACTATGGCTTCACTTCCTCCTCCCTTCGTCCGTTTTTCTTTAAAAAAAGGGGGTTTACAAATTGGGTTGTGGCTCGTAACCAACCGCCACGGGGCACTACTTCCACCAGGTGAAAGTGTTTACGCTTTCTCGAGAGAGATGACGTAGCCATTGGTTGTGAATCTCCTGGCACATTCCTCCCATGAGAGTACGGATACTTGCTGGTCGTCGTAGCATACCCATTCATCGTCTTCCTTTAACACGGTATAGTAATGACCTGCCGTTGCTCTTCCGGTGTGGATAATGAAGCCTTTTACCGTGTAGGAGTCTTCACCGATCAGTATGGTTTGTCGGATCGGGGTGCGGGCTGGTATTTTTATTTCTTCGCGTGTTTTTTTCGATAGCTGTGCTCGTTGCAGTAGTACATCCATTTGCTTTGGAAATGTGTAATCTTCCTTCGTGGATCCAACGGTCTTTTTGTTACAGGTGCTACAGGGGAAGTCGTCCACTTTGGTTGCTCTCTTGTTTTGCACTTTCTTTATCAGATCCTCAACTGACTCGGTGTAGGGCTTCTCCCTGTTTTTGAGTTCAAGCATCAGGAACGGTTCTGACGCCGGCGATGCTCGTGAAGACTCTTTGCATATTGTGCACGTTGTCAAACGGGAGTATGTCACCGTAGCTTGGTCGTCGTCGTCGCCCGTCACGCAGGAGCGTATCCACGTCAGCAGTTCGTGCACGTCCCGATGCGCGGAGTCGTCTGCCGTCGTGTTGAACACGAGGCTCCGGAGTGTGGCCATTGTACCGTGGATGTTTTGGCCTGCGTCGAAATCCGTGAACAGCCTCTGCACCATCTGCTGGTTGGTGTCCAGGTGCGTTAGGTTTGCGAGTTGTAGTCGGAAGGACGTCCTTCGCGCCAGGAACTGCACGCTGGCGGCGAAGAAACATGAGTTGCGAATGTTCGTTATGCCGTTGCGTCCAGGTGGGTTTGTTGGTTTCGTCGCAGGGTGCGTAGTGCTGGTGGGTTCGGATTTGTGCGGCGACGTAGACTGCGGCGAGGTTCTCCCGGGTGGATGTTTCGGTGAGCCGTCGGGCGGTTGCGGCGTGCGGATGCTGATGTACGGTTTTTCCTCGTTGGTCGGGCGACCTTCGTCATAGGCCTTTCCGACGAAGTGGTGAAACCGTGACAGCACTCGCGCATCTAATTCGTACTTTCCGTACGTTTGTGCCACGAACGTGTCGAACGTGCGCCGGAGTTCCCGTCCAGAGAATCCTCGGTTCCGAAGTCTGTAGTACACCTTCATGACCTCGACCTTCAGATCTGGCATGTTGTTGCAGATGCGCGCTGCTCGGATCAGTGCGCCTTTGAAGATCGAGGTTCCGGTGTTTCGTGGTACCGTGGATTCGACGTGGGTGTACTTTATCGGATTCCAGGGGAATTCCTCACCCTTGTCCAGGACAGACATCCGAATGAAGTCCGTCTTGTCATTCCTCTCCATCCGGATCCGCATCCCCAAAAAGACTACGTCGTCGACACCTTTCGACGTTTCACCATACTCCATGCCGTAGATATCTTCCGGCGGTGGTCGAACACCCCAGGTCAGGAAGTCGTCAATGAATCTGACGCTGTCGGCGTGATTCCTGGCCTCTTCTTGCAATCCTTTCGCGACCAGGCCGTCGATGTACTGCTTTTCGCACCAGTAGCAGTATAAGTTGGCGAGGTCTGGGCTTGCATTGCCGCCCATGGGGATTCCGGATACCTGCTGGTAGCATGTTCCACCGTTGGTGACGAAGGTGTTACCAACAATGAAGCTGACCAGTGCTCGAATCTCTTCGACATTGTAGGAGGTCGTGTTCGATTCGTCTGGTTTCCCAAATTCGAAACGGTGTTTGGCGCGCTGGGCTTCTACGTTCGCTCCTTTTTCGGACTTCATGTACTCGAAAGCCTCTGCAACCGCAGACATAACATAGTCAACAATCTGCTTCTGCGGAATCTTCGTGTACATCTCTTTGAAGTCGAAGGTTCGTGGCGCTTTTTTGCGCAGTCGAGCGTAGTTCGTCTTTATGTGTACTGCTACGTCATCGACCGACTCCACGACGAAGAAACGACGTATCCCCGTTTGCGAAAACGCCGCTTCGTCCTTGCTTCGGAGCGTTGCTAGCACCAGCTTCAGCAAACCGGAGGCTTCTTGGTGTGCAGGGGTTGTGGATGCACGTGTCTTCATTCGTTTCTTGTCGCGGCCTTTTTCGTCTCGGTCCTTCTGTTCGTCTTTCTTCTCAACGTTTCCTTTCTCCGACACGCCGGCAATGTACCGCATCCGTGGTTCGGGTTTGTGGAGCTTCGGGATGCCGTAAAGGTACGGTAGGTTGTCGGTGTGTACGAACTTGTGTGACTTGTTGAAGTCACGGTGTCGTTCGAGCACGTCATCAATCGACTCGCCAACTTCCTGGTACGTTGAGCTCTGTTGTAATTCGTCCCGTAAGAGCTCCTTGTATTTTTCCTTGCAGATAAACCCGAAGTCATGGGACGTCTTATCTACAGGGAGAAACACGAGGTGCTCCTGGAGCTTCTTCAGGGTGCGTAAGGCGTCTCGGAGTTGAGGTTCGTCGGTGTGCGCGTTGAGAGTTCCAAGGACGGCGTCGAACTCTTCGACCAGAGTTGTTGAAAATCTGGTCTTCTCGTCCTCGCTCGCCTTCGGGAAATTCGAGTTCACGAATTCTTCGACGTCGTGTCTTATCGAGTCGTACATAGTCATCGGACTACTCGCGACCCGGTATTTTCGTCCTTTTCGAAAAAGTGAAAGGAGGGCTTCGTCAGTCTTCAGATCCGTTGCAAGTCCTAAAGCGTGTCCACCAAGATCCGGGCGGTGTGGTGTCATATGCTGCATGCATGGGCAAACCGAACCTGAGCTAGTCGGTTGATTCGCTTCGTAACTTACTTCGGTGACGTTGCTGACGAGGGTTACCAAAGGTGGCTTCAGGCGGTTGCTCACCATGAGGTTTTTGAGGACGGCCGGGTTGGGGCACGTTTCGCGAACCCGTGCGCGTGACAGGACGCCGGCAATTGCTGTCCGGTCTTGTGCCGGGTGATGATGCGTCAGCTTGAAATACCGTCGTGGGGGGGCCGCCGGTTTCTCGGTTCTGTTGCGGATGCGCGCACTGAGGAGTCGTTCAAGGATTCGTACTTTGTCTGTGACGTCTTTTCCTTGAACGAAGGTTCTCAGCCACGTGCGTAGGCGGAGGGCGCGATTGGGATGCCATGTTGACATGTCGTAGGTTCCCAGTCGGTCCTGTGGGAGTGTCAACAGGTGGTCCAACTGTTTCCTCAACCCAGAACAGAAGCCCGGGGAGGTGTCAATGTGGAGTTCGTCGTTTTCCATGCGGTGCCAGACGCTGCCGTCGGTGCGTCGTTTGCGGAGGCGTTGCGGTGGACGTTGCCTCCTCTTCTTCTTTGCAGCCTTGTTGTTGACCCTCTCTCCCTGTCGCCGATTCGTCATGTTCAATGGCGGGTTTAGCCATTTGATCCAAAACTCTTCGATTGGGAGAGCCACGCGCGCGAAGTCAGCGGGCTGTACGTACAGCCGTTCCGGAACATTCTGTATCGGACACGCGTAGAGCTTCCGGCCTCGCTTTCGTAATTGTTGCGATACACGGTTGCCCTTTGAGTTCCGATTTTCCCAGTGCTTGCTGTTTCGCACCTCGGCCGTCTTCGACGTCTGACCCACGTAGAGGACGGTGCCCCCTTCGTTCAGAAGTACGTAGATCACTCCCGTCGTGCTGTCGGCGACGTCGCTTCGGTCGGTTCCGCATTTGTTCCGCCCATTCGACACTTTTGTGCCGTATCGCTTCCAGAAGATTTCGATCGCGCTTTTTCTTCGGCTTCCGTGATCGTCGTCGTCGTCGTCAGGGTGGCGGCGCGTGTGGACAAAAGCGGCGAGGAAACGAGTGTCAGATTTGGGCCGGTTTGTTTTTTGTTTTCGCCGTTCTTTTCTGTTGGCGCGTGCACTTTTATTGTTTTTTTTGTTTTTTTGGTTTTTTTGGTTTTTTTCGTTTTGTTTTTTTGCCTCAGAGTCACGTGGTCGTTCTTCCGATTTTTCTTGGCGGCGTTTTCGTGCTTGTGCTCTGGGTTTTTCTTTTTGCGGCCTCTTTTGTTCGCGCTCCTTTTGTCGATCGTTGTGAACCGGGTGGCTAGTCGTTCCACGGTTCCTCTGTTCTGGGGCTGCTTGGGGTCTGGAAAGACCTTTCTCGCAGGGCTTCTTTGTTTTGGGGGCCGCTTGGGGTCTGGGGTGACCTTTGTCGCAGCGTTTCTCTTCCTTTCCCTCTCTCCGTGTCGCTGGGAAACGACCAACAAGTTCAGGTCCTTCCTGGGAGTGGCGCTGTCGGAAAATAAGGCATTCGTCATCTGTCCGAATCGGATATCCGACGACTACCTTAGCGTCTGTTCCGTCGAGTTCATCATCAAAGTAGTTAACTTTCATGTTATCGGACTCGGTGGTGGTAGACGACGCAGCACTCCGCCTCGAATGGTTATGCTTCCTAGGCACTTTCAATGGCGATTTAGAGACGGGTGTGGGATTTTTTATTTTGGGTCTATCAACGTGTCGGGCTGACAGGTCCAAAAGCGGTCCTGCGGCGTTTTTTAGGGCCACACGGCAAGGGGCCATCGTGTGGTTACAACATCCATGAGGTCGGTATCAGTTCGGGTCTCCGTCGTTGCCCGGGGTTCTGGTTTCCCTGGTCTTGCTGCACTGGTGTGGATGGCACCTGTGCTTTTCTGTACCCTTTTTAGTTGGGGTATTTTTGCTTAGAAAGGACCCTGGAGTTCGTCCGTTCGTCTTCTTCCTGTCAGTTGTGAATGGCTGCCCCGACAAGAGCCACTGACGGGGAGTTGGCTTGGGGCTCGCTCAAAGGTTGTTCTAAGCTGGGGGAAAAAGTGGGGCGCAGGAAGGTTGACAGCCTTCCTCTCTGACGCGGGGTTGCGGGGCGGGGGTAAAATAAAACTTTTACTTTGCATCGGGGCCGGTACCGTATGGCGCTCGAAAGTACTGTAGTGGTACCGGCCGCGGCCAACAAAGGGATGCGGGGTTTTGCTTCCGGCTATCAGTCCCTGTGCTGCAGAGAAGCTGGGACGTCACATTTTGCATCCGGTAGGCGGGACGGGGGTAGGCAGCTGAGTGCTTTGTTTTCCGTTTCGCCACCCGGAAGACTGTTCTTTGTTGGGAAATGAAGGAGGGAAGAGAATAACTGGCAATTGACCTTTTCCCGCGTAGACAACGCGGTCCTTTCCAAATCTCGCCTTGTTTTGGGAATTCGGAGGTGGGGTGTTGTCAGTTCGATGCTGTTTATTGGGCCGTTCTCCTGCCGGTGCTGCTTTACTGCAGTCGGCCAGAGTTTTCCTATCTTCGTAGGTTGTTGGGTATTCCCTTGTTTTTGGGGAACTGTTGTCTTCTCCATTGGAGAGCAGAGTAAGACCTGTGTCTTCAGAAGACCGGCATACTCCGTAGGGGGGAAAATCTTAGTTTCGTGTTCAGGCGCTACTTGCCTCTAAGTGTTTGATGCTAGCATCAAGTCTTCTTCGCGGAATGCAGAGTCTTTTTTCTTCTTTTTTTCTTTTTTTCCGTTTTCTGTTTTTTCTGTTCTTTCTTTCGTTGTCGCCAATTTCTTTTTTCTCCTTTTACTTCTAATTTTAACTTTAATTTTCTTTACCATGGTATTTTTGGACTTTCTGGTGCCGTAGAGTAGTTCTTCTTTCTCTATGCCGCCCACGTCGATGTTCGTTTAGCAGCGGCTGCCGAATCATGCCGTGGCACCGTCCTTTTGTGCGTCTGCCTTGCTGAAGAAGTGTGGGAAAGGAGTCCAGGACTCCGTGGTTTGAAACCATGTCTACTATGGCTTCACTTCCTCCTCCCTTCGTCCGTTTTTCTTTTAAAAAAAGGGGGGGGGGGACCACAGGCTCAAGAGTAGGCACATAGTTCCAGATGGCACGAAGCCTTCCGCCCCCATTATTCCTGTCCTGCATAGCGTTGAGCACGGTGTCGGTGAAGTCATTCATCAACTGCTCCTCCTGCATGCGCCTCATCTCACAGGGTACCCCCTTCCTCACTAGGTGTGAGCTTCGATGCGTCCCCGACCTCTGCGGGAGTTCTCCCATCTGTGCGTCTCAGTTTGGATTCAATATTCTACCTCTTCTCTCTCTCAGAAGAAGTCAGCGCGATAGCGATGCAAACAGAATAATATGCAGATGGCTGGGGACGGGCCCTGGGACTGCAAAACGCTTAGTGCGCACATTGTTTTTTACTCACACAACACAATAAATAACCCATCGACGACCATCACCCGGGGACTTTAAGCCTCCGGTTTCTCAAGCGAATTTCCACTCAAACAACGAACTGCGAGCACGACATCTCTCCCTCATACCTTTAGGCCCATTCCACGTCACCGGCCAACATTCGGCGCAAACAGGCATTATTGCCTCGTCAACACAGCTCCCAGGAACAGGTCAACGAGGCTCTTCGCTGCCTCAGCAGTGTTGCTTTGGGCAATTGCGTACCTGCTGCCATCCTTCGATGTGGTAGCCGTGGTAGTTCTCAGGCTCCCTCTCCGGAATCGAGCCCTAGTTCCCCGTTACCCGTTACAGCCACGGTAGTCCACTACACTACCTTCAAAAGCTGATAGGGCAGAAGCTCTTGCGGGCTTGCACCGACTTGAAGTCGTGTGTCATCACTCATTTGACCTGCTTCATCTACACACCGCTGCTATTGCTAGCGTTGATTCTCGGTCAATGGTATCCACCTCGACGAGGGTAAGCGTGCTGGGGGCAGCCAGAAAGGGACACACAGGAGAGGCGGGGAGGCTACTCCTTTGATTACTGTGGCGTCGCCTTCGTGGTCAGGAACGAACGAGAGAGTGACCACAGTTGTACACGTCCACACGGTGGTGTCCAGCCTCAGAAGCTGGAGTTAGGAGAAGGTGTACCCGAGACACCCCCGAAAGTGGGTGTGCTACAACTAAGACCGCGTGCAATTGCACACCCGAAAAGCGGGTGTGGCACCGGCTGTTATAACTCCAGCTTTAGCTCCAGCTTCTCCAGAGACTGGGCTCCGCCGCGTAGGAAAGAGGTGTCCCGTTCGCAAATCCTGCAGGAAACACCGTGAGTGCATAAAACCGTCACTGCATACCACCGTCAGTGCAAATTCCCGTCAAATTGGGGTCTGGCGGTAATATGCACGAACGTCATGTGCGTACTTTGCAGTTTCAAGCCTACCCGGCGTCAACAGTCAACCGAACACTCTGAAACCGGAGTTGAACTCTATTAACAATGTTAACCTTAACAAACAAAAACGGAGACCTGGAAACCCCGGAATCTCAAGCGAACTTGAAAAGGTGTTTCATTCAGCTAATCCCGAGCAGAGCCCCGGCAGGAGCGCGGATCTCCGACTGGATCCGTCATTTGTTTCTGGTCAACTCGTTTGGCTGGAGAGCCCTGCCACTGCTCGCCGGGACTGAATACCTGTGTAGCAGAGCATGCGGGGGGGCATGCCAGGCTGGAAAAGAAGGGGTTTCTTAGATTTGCCCACCCGGTGCCTCAAAAAGTGTCACTTGCAGGGATTCGTTTATTTTTTGAACCCGAAAAAGTGCCACATTGCAGGACTCGAACTCACGACCTTCAAACCTTCCGTTAGGTGAGGCACGTGCTTACATATGACTCGATGCTAGCATCAGGCATGCATCAGAGCCAGGCTGCTGCCCAAACGCTGAACAAAGACCTTTCGCCAAACACTGCATTGTTGGACACTCCCTGCGAAGAGTTCGCTGCCTTCTAGCTTTTCAGACCGGTTACAACCAGTCCAGTAGCAGAAGTGTACGCAGCGCCTTTCCGTGTTTCGTTCCTCCCTCTCCCTTACAACCACAGTAGTAGAAGTGTAAACAACGCATTTCCGTGTTTCTTTCCCCTGGCTTCCACCGTAAAGCGTGGTCCGCGCAATTGGGGTCCGTGTACGGCGCAGGAACACTGTTAAGCTCTGCCTGCGCTTGCAACACCATTCCCCCGTAGGGGTGGCCGCACCTCTCGCGGGAGAGACCGCCCCCTTGCACTCTAGCTCCCAGGACCCGCTTTTCCCCTCTCCCCCAGCTCCCGCTGCTGGGTAAAACATGGTCGACACAATCGGGGGGTTTGTGCAAACGACACCGTGGCACTGTGTTGTGCTTTCCCTCCCGCTTCTGTATTACGTGGTCGGCACAGTAGGGAGTCTGTGCGTGACGGCTCAGTAGCACTGTTTTGTGCTTTCCCTCGCTTCTGTATTACGTGATCCACACAGTAGGGGGTTTGAGTCCGACGACTCAGTAGCACTGTTTTGTGCTTTCCCTTCCGCTTCTGTATTACGTGATCCACACAGTAGGGGGTTTGAGTCCGACGGCTCAGTAGCACTGTTTTGTGCTTTCGGTGCGTTCGACAGGCCTGTTCTGGCAGGTAACAACCGGTAGCCGTCAGGTAGGCTGCCACGGTGCACAACTCAGAGCCATTGGATGTCAAATGTTGCAGAGTACAAACCCCCGTATAAAACTACCGCCCGCTGCGCTGCCAGTAGCAGCCAGCAACCGTCAGGTAGGCTGCCACGGCACACAACCCAAAACCAAACACACCAGCCTTTCTCTCCCGCTTTTGTTTTCGTACCTCTCGAGCATTGTTTTCCTCACAAGCGCCAGCTTGGGAGGAAATGCTTGACAAAAGCCGCCAGACAAAGAACCAAAGGGATTTCCAAGTGCTGTAACTACGGAACGGACGAGAGGGTCTACCCCTACACGACAAACCACACAAACAGGTCAAAGTCCTGAGTGAGAAAACAACACACGGTGGTGTAAGCGAAGAACAAATCAGATTGTGTTTGTATTGTACTTGCCCCCTCTACCTCTGTATTTCCTCCCTTCCATTCAGAGTCAAAACAGCTACGTCGAGTATTTTTTGACCGGTGGTTTTTTTCGTAGTAACAATGCTTTGTAAACACGAAAGAGAATTTCTTCTCGGTGTCGGTCGCAACACTTACAAACATGGCTAGCCGTAGTTAAAGTGTATACGTATACCTACTACCCTCATACCACCCGCCTCACAGCCTCAATGGTCAACCGGAGACCCTAAAACACCGAACCTCTAAACCACAGTAACATGCAGGGTCAAAACCTTGTGTCTTTTTGGAAATGGCAAAAAAAAAAAATTCCGGAAAAAAATTGGGTTTTTTGAATTTTAAAAGTTTGGAACAAACTCTGCAGGAATTTTTGATGAAGTTGAGCAAATTTTTTTTTTCCCAACTTTTCTTTTTGGGGTTCATCGGCCCCGCGGGAGCGTTTTAAAAAGACACAAGGTTTTGACCCTGCATGGTAAACGCTAGAGAACGCTGGCAGCGTGATTGGCCTAACAATCATATTCACCCTACCAATCACTACCAGGCTAATCCTCCCCGGCACACGGACAGGGCATTAGCTTCCCATTCCAAATTCCGTCAGCTGACGGAATTTGGAAATCATGGCGGCTCAAAAAAATAAAAATAAAAAAGTGCAAAAAACGACCTTCGATGAAAAAGTCGTGGGGGTCCGGTGGAGGCTAGGCCGCTGTGCCACGAAGCTGGCTGGCGATCAAGGGCTGGGCTGGCGGTCAGGGACTGGGCATCGGTGGGTCGCCGCTGGGCATGGTGGGCTGGCTGGCAGAACTGGGGCTGCCGCGGGAGCTGAGCCGAGTGAGAGTCGAGGCTCAGAAGTAGCCCGGAGTTCGTGACAGATTCTTTCCGAGTTGACACAAGTGCCTTGTTCCGTGTGATATCCGGTCTGCATCTACTCGTGCCAATGATTTACCAGCACACAGTATCTGAGTTGTGGATGAATTTGAAATGGGCTCTTGTTCATTCTTCAGGAATGTGCACCCGGGGGAGCGGGCGAGGGTCACACAGGTGGCAAACAGTGCCACCAGTACGTTGGTGGGTATGTTTAACGCGACAAACGGACTGAGAAGTACAAACTCTTTCTCCACCTGAATGTACTGTACCGTTTGCCAGGGGCGGACCCCCCCGGACCCCCCCCCTTTTGGAAGGTTCGGGTGGCCCACACAAAGGCTTATAAGTTTCAGAGCGGGAAAAGCAAATTGGCTATTGAGACGGAATTTGGAAAACTGAGGCAAAATGAAGCTAATAGCCTGGGCACGGACAAACAAAAACACACAACCATACAATACCTTAAAGGAACCTTTATGACTACGGTCACCCGGAGACTATAAAACCCCGGATCCCTAAGCGAACTTGTACCCTAAAAAAAAAAAGAAAACGACGGCAACACAAAAAAACTGACTGCGCGATAATCGCCGGAAACACAAAAAATGGCACGGCAGTGTAGCACTGTTCTGCACTGCCTGCGCCCACACCGCATTCTACATCCTTGTGTGTGTAGAGGTGGCCGAACTTCTTGCTGGAGAGGTCCCCTTGCACTCTAGCTCCCTTGGACCTTCCGGACCTCTTTGATCCTGTAATACGCAGCCCACGCAAATCGGGGTCTGGCGTGCGACTCTCGCTACAATTAGTACGGACTCCGGGGTGCCCAGTGTACCCCGTGTTGACAACAATCAAGGCCCTCGCCACATCATTTACAAACAACTGCGATAATCCAAAAAAAAGTAAGTGTGTGTGTGTGTGTGTGTGTGTGTGTGTGTGTGTGTGTGTGTGTGTGTGTGTGTGTGTGTGTGTGTGTGTGTGTGTGTGTGTGTGTGTGTGTGTGTGTGTGTGTGTGTGTGTGTGTGTGTGTGTGTGTGTGTGTGTGTGTGTGTGTGTGTGTGTGTGTGTGTGTGTGTGTGTGTGTGTGTGTGTGTGTGTGTGTGTGTGTGTGTGTGTGTGTGTGTGTGTGTGTGTGTGTGTGTGTGTGTGTGTGTGTGTGTGTGTGTGTGTGTGTGTGTGTGTGTGTGTGTGTGTGTGTGTGTGTGTGTGTGTGTGTGTTTTTCTTGTATAAGCACCTGCTTTGTAGGAAATACTTGAGGAGGCTGCCAGCTGCAAAAGATCAAAGGAGGTAAAATATGCTGTAGCCCACACGAAACACAGGGGATCTGGGTTTAGTGGCGGGCGTAAGCGTTCAACAAGACCCACTTGTAGTTGTATTGTTTTCTCCCCCTCAAGCCTCCTTCGAAATGAGCACAAGGCAGTCCCTCGAGCATTTTTTAGCCAAGCATGAAATGTTGGAGGAAATGAGAAGCGCGTCTCCGCGTCCAGCAAGGGAAATACTTGAGGAGGCTGCCCGTTGCCAAAGATCAAAGGCTGTAGCCCACACGAAAACACTGGCGTGCGTAAGCGTTCGACGAATAGTATGCGACAGTTGGCGGTGTACCTCTTAACGAGCGTAGGCGTTGTCAACAAAAAGACGACTTTGCGGTTGCAATGTTTCTTTGACGACTAATAGCAATCCGAACGACAGGTTTGCCGCTCCAATCCGACAAGAGACGCAAAGTAGCTTGCTTCCCCTCCCTCCCTTCCCACTTGCTTCATTTTTCTTCGGAGTTCCTATGGCACACTTCATAGCAAGATTAGCAGCTTCTGGCTTCACCTTTTACTCCAACCATACGGCGCGCGGTAAGAGCAGGAGCGGTGGACGAGAGTGACAGACACGCATCTCCAGCTTTAACTTGAACCCCACCTTCTCTGAGGCTGGACTCCACCATGCACTCAAGTTTTCTCCAGTGAGGGGGGGCAGGGGTCCCCTGGCAAGAAAGAAGGGGGCTTAGCGCCCGGGGGCGGGGGGGGATGTCGCCCCCGCGGCAATGCGGAAGCTGGCGCCGCCGTCGTGCGCGCGGACCGGCGGCGGCGCGGCGTGGCTGGCCGCGGGGATCCAAGCGGAGAAGGCGCTGCACCGCACACCGGCACGCTCATCCCGTCGCATCCGCCGACGGCTCGAAGGACAAGCCGGAACGGCCTCTGCTCTACGACGTGACCCTGCCGTAAGTCGAAGTCATCGAAGGCCCCGTCATGCTCACTAGAGCTTTCCGTGGTGGTGACTTTGGGGGGAGAAGCAAGTGTGCTGCAACCAAAACGCATGTAAACCCACACCCGAAAAACGGCTGTGACACCGGGGTTTTAAATGGAGGTTTCATGTCAGCTACTTTCGTGCAAGCGTCGGCAGGAGCGAACTCTACCAAACAGTATCCTTCGATTTTGTTTTGGTGTCTCGCAGCTGTCGCTTCCCGGAATTGACGTAGACCGGGAGCAGAGTACCAGGTGCGGCGCGTGTTCTCCGCTGCATCTCTTGGAACCCGAAGGGTTCTAACGCTGACTGGACCCATTGTGTGATCCGCTTCGGCGCTGACTGCTTTGGAAGAGGGACACTGCTTGGCACTCTCTGCATACCCATTTGCTATGATCTGCTTCAGTGCGGACTGCTTTGGAAGAGGGACTGCTCGCTTCGTGCTGATCTGCCCTACAAGAGACACTGCTTGGCACTCTCTGAATGCCCATTGGCTGATCCGCTTCGGCGACGACCGCTTTGGAAGAGGGACACTGCTTGGCACTCCCTGCATACCCATTGGCTGATCCGCTTCGGCGACGACCGCTTTGGAAGAGGGACTGCTCGCTTCGTGCTGATCTGCCCTACAAGAGACACGGCTTGGCACTCTCTGCATACCCATTGGCTGATCCGTTCGGCGACGACCGCTTTGGAAGAGGGACACTGCTTGGCACTCTCTGAATACCATTGACTATGATCCGCTTCGGCGCTGACTGCTTTGGAAAAGGGACTGCTCGCTTCGTGCTGATCTGCCCTTCAAGAGACACTGCTTGGCACTCTCTGCATACCCATTAGCTATGATCTGCTTCAGTGCTGACTGCTTTGGAAGAGGGACTGCTCGCTTCGTGCTGATCTGCCCTTCAAGAGACACTGCTTGGCACTCTCTGCATACCCATTAGCTATGATCTGCTTCAGTGCTGACTGCTTTGGAAGAGGGACTGCTCGCTTCGTGCTGATCTGCCCTACAAGAGACACTGCTTGGCACTCTCTGCATACTATTGACTGCGGTCCGCTTTGGCTTTTGCGGACCTCCCGAGCAGGTTGGAGCACAACTGGTCTGAGTTGAGCTTCTGCGGCCTAAGACCCCGAAGGCGTGTCCTCCGGCAAGGTGTGGTGGAAAAGGAGCTCCACAAGCTGGTTGAAGAAGAACGTCGTTCACCAGCTGCGCTTCCGCGCGTCTGGCCTCAGCGTAAGAAGGGGAGAGACCGTTTCAGTCTGCGTTCTCTCCCCTCCCACATTCTTCTCTGCTGGCAAAGGACCATTGGGATAGGAGCCATTGGGACAATCCCATGGACCGCGTGAATGGCGCGAACGGGCCCACGGCAGCGCAAGCCCGTGCCCACACGCCGGTCGTAGCTAACGGTGGTCGCGCATGCAGCCTGTCTGCTCGCGGTCGCGCCGGCCCGGCCCGCAACCGCAGCCGCCAAGGCGGCCACATTCGCCCGTGCCCACACGCCGGCCAGCTCTTCCCACCGAGCTAGCAATCCAGCTAAGGAGCACAACCGAGGATCCCGTAGTGTCAGCGGTCCGGACAAGGGACGGAGCCGAGGCCCGTTTGGTAGAACAGCGCATCAAACATGAGTTTAATTCGCACGCCGGGTCGGCGCCTACGGCTCCGAAGGCAACCGCACGGAAGGAGAATTAAACTCCAGCTTTAACTTTAGCTCCACCTTCTCCGAGGCATGGACTCCACCATGCACTCAACAGTTCTCCATACCCGAAAAACGGCTGTGACATCCGCTTTTTGAGCTCCAGCCTTAACTTTTACTCCACCTTCTCTCTGAGGCTGGACTCCACCATGCACTCAAGTTTTCTCCAGTGAGGGGGGGCAGGGGTCCCTGGCAAGAAAGAAGGGGGCTTAGCGCCCGGGGGCGGGGGGAGATGTCGCTGAGCGCGATGCAGGCCCCCGCAGCAATGCGGAAGCTGGCGCCGCCGTCGTGCGCGCGGACCGGCGGCGGCGCGGCGTGGCTGGCCGCGGGGATCCAAGCGGAGAAGGCGCTGCACGCCGGCGGCCCGCACACCGGCACGCTCATCCCGTCGCATCCGCCGATCGCCGGCTCCGGGCAGCCGCCCAGCGTGCTGCTGCAGCCCGCCGACGGCTCGAAGGACAAGCCGGAGCGGCCTCTGCTCTACGACGTGACCCTGCCGTACGTCGAAGTCATCGAAGGCCCCGTCATGCTCACTGCACCGCATGGGCTCGAGCTTTTCCGCGGGGGGGACTTCGGGGAGAAGAAGCGCGTGCACTTTCGGGAGAGGTGGGTGTCGGATATTGTGTTGCGGCTTTCGCAGCAGGTTGCGAAGAACCACGCGGGGGTGATGGCGAGCACGTCCTTCCTCGTCTGGAACGTCGCCACCGCGAAGCCGCAGGACCCGGCCAACCTCGACCCGAATTACCTGGTGGAAGCCGACTTCAACCTCTCCCCGTGGCACCGTGCCTTGGACACCTGGCGCCGCGTCTTTGCAGACCACCGCGCCGCCTGCGCCGCCCGGCAGCCCCTCCCCCTACCCGCCGAACAACTCGCCGGCCCCGAAGCCGCCAGCAACCGCAGCAGCAGCAGCAGCAAGCCGGCCGCCGCGAAGGCTCCGGGGTCCTTGAACCTGAAGGAGCGGCTGAAAAAATCAGACGCCGCCCTGGCGGACAACCCCAGGGGTGGCAAGGCGGGGGGCTCGGCGTCCTCGTCGAGGAAGCAACCGGGCGCGTTGCGAGCCGAGAAAGGGGACAAACTGGTAGACGGGCTGGCTTCGGCGAGGAGGCCCGACGAGAAGAGAGAGCAAGGGAGAGACGACAGGCAAGGGAAGGCTCCGGGCACCGCGAGGGGTGCGGCGGCGGCGGCGGCGGCGGCGGGGGGAGGCGGAGGTGGGGCTGCGGCCAGGGCGGCGACGAGTTGGCAGAAGCCCGCGGCGGCGGTGGAAAGGGCCGCCGCCGCCGCCGGGCGCCCGGCCAGGAAGGGAGCGGGCAAGGCTGAGCCGCAGCCGCAGCGGCAGCAGCAGCAACAGCAAGAGGTGCCGCAGCAAGAGTTGCAGCAGCAGCAGCAGCAGCAGCAACAACAACAACAACTACACGACCAACAGCAACACCAACAGCAACAACAACAAAGAAAGCCGCAACAACAACAACCGCAACCAGAACGACAGCAACAGCAACAGCAACAAGAGGATCTGGTACAGCAGCAGCAGCAGCAGCAGCAGCAGCAGCAAGGGCTCCAGCAGGACGAACAAGTGCCCCAACAGCAACCGCAGCAGCAGCGGCGGGGGCAGGACGACCTGCGGCCCGACGCCGCTGCCGGCGCCCCGAAGCCGCAGAAGAAGGGCCGGCCGAGCTCGACGGACGGCGCGCGGCGCCTGCAGATCGACCCGACGGCTCCGTCCGCCGACGCCTGGCTGCACGCCTCTCCGCACCCCAGCGGCAGCGGCAGCAGCACCGGCAGCGCCGCCGGCCCGCCGTCGTCGTCGCCAGGGGCGAAAGGGGGCGTCGGTGGCAGCAGCAGCATCTCCTCCGAGGATCCCGCCTCCTCGTCCGCCGCCTCCTCCTCCTCACCCCGCCACCCTTTGCACCGGGGGAGACCCGCCGACGGCGGCCAGCCGCTGTTCCAAAGCAAACCGGCTCCTGGCTGCGCGAATGTGTCCGGCATCATGTCACCCGCCGACGAAGCTGGTGTGCTGCCCAGGCGGCACACGTTCGCGCACACGGAGACGGCGGAGGAATCGTCCGCGTCGAGCGGGGACGAGATGGAGATCGGCGAGAGGGAGCCGGCTGGCCGCGCGAAGACGGCAAGAAGCAGTAGCTGCCCGGAGGGCGGCGGGCGCGCGGCGGCCGCCGGCCGCTCCGCCGGCAGGAAGAAGAAGAAGAAGAAAAAGCGGGCCCGCGCCTCTCCTGCAGCGAAGGAGCGCGCGGAGGCGGCGTCCCCGCGGAAGCTGCTGCAGCAGCAGCGGCAGCAGCGGCAGCAGCCGGGGTCCCCCAAATCGACGGGCAACAACGCGCCCGTTCTGTCCGACAGTTCGTCTGTGCCGGCTCTGCGGCGGCAGCAGCAGCAGCAGCAGCAGCAGCAGCAGCAGCAGCAGCAGCAGCAGCAGCAGCAGCAGCGATCTCCGAAATCCGCGGACAATGCTCCTGTCCTGTCTGACGGTGCTTCCGCGCCGACACTGCAGCAGCAGCAGCAGGGATCCCCCAAATCGACGGACAACAACGCGCCCATCCTGTCCGACAGTTCGTCCGTGCCGGCTCTGCGGCGGCGGCAGCGGTCTCCCAAATCCACGGACAAAGCTCCCGCCCAAACCGACAGTTCCTCCGTGCCGGCTGCAGAGCAGCAGCAGCAGCAGCAGCAGCAACAGCAACAGGCGTCCCCAAAGTCCGTGGACAACTCTCCCGCCCTCTCCGACGGTTCCTCGGCGCCGCAGCAGCAACAACAGCAGGCTTCCCCGGCGAGCGCTTCGGCTAAGCGAGAGTCGCGGCAGCGGAAGCGGCTGGACCAAGCGCAAGGCTCGTCTTCCGACGCACCGAGCACCGACCAAGCCGCGCCGCCTGTCGCATCTACAGCCGCAGCCACCACCACGCTGACGGCAGGAGGAGGAGGAGGAGGAGGAGGGTCATCCGCAAGCGCGCTGGAAACGACATCCGACACCTCCCCCCGCAGCGGCGCCACGTCGAAGCCGTCCGGGCGGAAGCAGCTGAAGGCGGCGGCGGGAGGCAAGCTGGTCACCGCCCCGCCGCCGCCGATCCCCGACGGGATCGCTCCGCTGCTCCACTTCGACATCCACGGGAAGCTCGACCGGAAGGACAACCTGGACATTGACGTGGGCACCGGCGCGATGTTCGCGCTGTGGGCCGGCGCGTCGGAAGAGAAGCGGCAGTTCGTCGAGTACCTGCGCGACGTCGTCTGCGAAGAGTTGACCCTCGCCGTCGCGAACCGCCGCCCCCACGGGTTCAAGCAGCTGCGTTTTGGGGTCGAACGGTGCCCGGAGCTGCAAGGGTACAACACCCGCGGGTTCCACACCATGGCGCACCAAAGCGTGCTGCTGGGCGTCCCGGCCGTTCAGCTGGAGCTGCCGAAGACCGTTCGGAAGGCGCTGGTGACGGAGCCGACCTTCTTCGGTCGGTTCTCCGACGCGCTGGCGAACTCGTACGCCCGCGTGTTCAAGCCGCGCGACTGCACCGCCGCGACGGTGCCGAAGCACTACCCGCCGTCGTTCAAGAAGAAGTTCGCCGCGTCGCCCGCCCAGACCCTGCGGGCGCCCCCCCAGCAGCAGGCTGCCAGGCAGCAGCCCCCGCAAGCTGCCCAGGCGCCCCAACCTGCGGCCCCCTCCACCCGGTCTTCCGCCACCGCCGACGGCAGCGCGTCGGCACGCAAACCTGCCTACCTGCAGCAGCAGCAGCAGCAGCCCGGCTTCCTCGTCAGCGGAAGCGCGGTGCAGCCTTCGGACTCGGTCCCTGCGGCAGCCGCCATCTACACAGCGCCGCAGCCCGGACAGAAGCCCAGCAGCACGCAGCCGAAGATAACGCGCACAGCCGCCATGTGCAGGCAGCTGCTGCAGGATCTTGAAGCTTACGACGCGCGTGCTGAGGAGAAGATGATTTGAAAGTCGTAGTTCTTGGAAATGAGGCTTAGATGCACAATATCCGCTTCCTAGCACTCTCCCGAAGCCTACGAAGGGCGTCCTCTTGCACTTCACAGTACCCTCCGCCTCCTGCACTTCTGAAGCAGATGCACCACGGGTTCAAGCTGCTGCGTTTTGGCCCGGAACAACACCCGCGGGTTCCACACCATGGCGCACCAAAGCGTGCTGCTGGGCGTCCCGGCCGTCGCCAGCTGGAGCTGCCGAAGACCGTTCGGAAGGCGCTGGTGACGGAGCCGACCTTCTTCGGTCGGTTCTCCGACGCGCTGGCGAACTCGTACGCCCGCGTGTTCAAGCCGCGCGACTGCACCGCCGCGACGGTGCCGAAGCACTACCCGCCGTCGTTCAAGAAGAAGTTCGCCGCGCCGCAGACCCTCCGGGCGGCCCCCCAGCACCAGGCCGCCAGGCAGCAGCCCCCGCAAGCTGCCCAGGCGCCCCAACCTGCGGCCCCCTCCTCCCGGTCTTCCGCCACCGCCGACGGCAGCGCGTCGGCACGCAAACCTGCCTACCTGCAGCAGCAGCAGCAGCAGCAGCCCGGCTTCCTCGTCAGCGGAAGCGCGGTGCAGCCTTCGGACTCGGTCCCTGCGGCAGCCGCCATCTACACAGCGCCGCAGCCCGGACAGAAGCTCAGCAGCACGCAGCCGAAGACAACGCGCACAGCCGCCATGTGCAGGCAGCTGCTGCAGGATCTCGAAGCTTACGACGCGCGTGTTGAGGAGAAGATGATTTGAAAATCGTCCTGCTTGGAAAGAAGACACGATGCTGTTCCTTTAGGTGTTGCGCACAATAGCCGCTTCCTAGCACTCTCACGAAGCCTACGACGGGTGTCCGCTTGCAAGACTTCACAGTACCCTCTGCCTCCTGCTACTGGAGCAGATGCAACTCGAGCCTGGCTTCCTTGCAGCCGATCCTACTCGACTAGCTAGAGCAAGACGAGCTTTCGAGGCGAAAGCATGACACATCACGTGGGAAGAGAAAACCGCTTCCACAGGGATAACTCCTTTAGTCTGATTAAGCCGTGATCTGAGTCTGCGTGCAGCTGGGCTTCTGCCCGGGCAGTGGTGCAGTGTACGTGGTGGCAGCAGCAGGGATCGAGTCTAGCAGTTTGGGTTAGAATGCAAAGCATCTGTGGCGATAATTTGCATCGCCGGCGTCGCGACTCTTTCCGCCATCTCTGGATTTGTCCGTTGAACATGAAATGAGACCACAAAGGGCCGTCCGTGCTTTGTCACGGAGGATCGGCACTGAAGATCGTGTATCGAGCAAGCGTTTGCCCATGCTCTACGCGGTCTTTCTGTTCCCCGCCCGAGCTTGCCTTAGGACAGCTGCGGTAATGTGGAACAGATGCGCCGCCCCCGCCAAGCACCTCGCCTGACTATTGTCTCGTAAAGAAGATGGGTTGCATACCCTGGGGCTCGTTTTCGAACGCCAGCGGCGCCCAGCGACGTGCCGCATCGTTAGCGACGAGCGCCCAGAAGTACCAGCTGCTACTGCTGGCTTCTCGCTCTGCGTGAAATCAATAAGTCTAGTACATATAATGAATACCGCAAGCCGAAAAGTAAGTGGGGCCGTGCGACAACCTGGACAATCTCCTGCAATAGGCTGAAGTGGTCCAGGCTTATTACGGTCCAGCATTGTTTGGGGACCTTTCCGGGCATTAAGCAAAGAAAGTGAAGGGCCTACGGCCACAGTCATTTGAAAGTGACTGTGGTGTCGGTCACCTTTATGAAAACCTTTGCTGAAATTAGCAAACAAAGAACGAATCTGTGAACGTGCCAACCCTGGTAGGTTTCAAGTTTTGGATTTCTGGTGACACCCCGTTTGGGTTTCTGATGATTTTCCTTAAGGAATTGCCTTGTGGGAGGTGTTTCTGTCTTGTTTTTGCATTCTGCAGCCAATATTTCAGCCTAAACGAGCATCCGACCAGTCATTCTGGATTTCCTGAGCATTCTAGGACCACCCAAGTGGTAGGTTTCTAGTTTTGGGCTGCTGGGGGCCCGGTGTGCGGTCCGACATATCCCCTATTTCTGGCTTACGGTACAGTCCCTTTTTTCTAGAAAAGACTACGAAGGCCGAGAAAGAAAAAAGAAAAAATAATGAGATGCACATCGCTCGCCATCCGACCAGACCCCGCTGTTTCTATCGGCCCGCCGGTGCATGCCGCCCCACCCTGGACCGACGGCCGCTTCTCTCTGAGTTCGAAAAGCCGCCGTCGCCTGGCTTCGAGGAAGTGGCTGGTTCAATTTGTCTTATTTTCGTGTGCGCTGCGGGGGGTGTGCGTCCTTTTCCGTTGCGGACGGGAATCTCATGGATTTGCAATGCACAGACGATACAATTTTCCGCACCTGGGATAAACCCGCAGTCTTTTTCCCTCCGAGGTTTTATTGTCGCAAACGAATCCCCGTGTGGAGCCGGCGGTACCCACGGCACACAGCACCAAGCATCCATGCGGAGCATCAAGCTCGTGTAACAGCCAGCGCACACGTATCAGGCTGCCACGCAAACCTACATCGCACACACACACACACACACACACACACACACACACACACACACACACACACACACACACACACACACACACACACACACACACACACACACACACACACACACACACACACACACACACACACACACACACACACACACACACACACACACACACACACACACACACACACACACACACACACACACACACACACACACACACACACACACACACACACACACACACACACACACACACACACACACACACACACACACACACACACACACACACACACACACACACACACACACACACACACACACACACACACACACACACACACACACACACACACACACACACACACACACACACACACACACACACACACACACACACACACACACACACACACACACACACACACACACACACACACACACACACACACACACACACACACACACACACACACACACACACACACACACACACACACACACACACACACACACACACACACACACACACACACACACACACACACACACACACACACACACACACACACACACACACACACACACACACACACACACACACACACACACACACACACACACACACACACACACACACACACACACACACACACACACACACACACACACACACACACACACACACACACACACACACACACACACACACACACACACACACACACACACACACACACACACACACGTATCAGGTTACCACACAACGCACACACACCCTCTCCGGTAGCTCCGGTCCGCTGACCTACCCCTGCGGTTTTCTCCTGCAATTTCCGGCCGTGGTGCATGGCCGCCATGCGGCAGGGCAATCGTCTTTATCTCACTCAGCGCGGCAACACTATGTGCCGCTGTGTGTGCCGCACCGCAGTCCAGCCGCTTTATTGCACACCCCACCGGCAGTCCAACCAAATCTTGCGTGTTGCCCTACAATGTGTTGAAGGCTGCGAAGGCGGCGGCTACGGTGGTTGATCAGAGTTCCTAACCTGAAACACGTGGAGGAAGTCGATCGACCGACACACATACATGAGGCGAAACCCCCGACTTTCTTTTTTGTATAAGCACCTGCTTTGTAGGAAATGCTGGAGGAGACTGCCAGTTGCGAAAGATCAAAGGAGGTAAATGTGCTGTAGCCCACACGAATCACAGGGAAAACTGGGTTTAGCGCGGGCGTAAGCGTTCAACAAAAAGACCCACCTGTTTTCTCCCCTCTAGCCTCCTTCAAAATGAGCACAAGGCAGTCCCTCAAGTATTTTTAGTTTACCTGATGCGACTATGTCACGCCCGAGTCGTAACGCACCTCTGAACCGTGCGTCGCGTCACAGAGAATATTCCTTCTGCAAGCTTGGAACTAACAACAGAATAATCCAGCTTCGCTGCGGGAGAGCCCCGGAACGGAAACGGCGACAGCAAAGAAAAGAAAGAAACAAACAGAAAACAATGATCTCGAAAGGTAGAGGCACGGGAAACCAAGTACCCCAGGTGGGGCTGGTCTGACACTTGCCCAGCGCTGCCGTCGCGGGGGAAAATGCGATTCCTCTCTACTCTACGAGACTTTAAAAATGCCGGCACTTGAAAATACTCGACGTAGCTGCTTCGACTCGAATGGAAGGGAGGAAATATAGAGGCAGAGGGGGAAAATACAATACAAATCCAACCTGATTTGTTACGAGGGAACGAACCTGTAAGAGTGCCAACGCTACTCTTTCTATAGCGTACCTATAAAAGGTGTCACGGGATAAGCCGGCAGCCGCTGCTTAACGGCGATTACCCCCTCAGGTGACACCACTTTATCTTTAGCCATGCTTCAACGTTCTTCGCTTACACCACCGTGTCTTGTTTTCTCACTCAGGACTTTGACCTGTTTGTCGTGTAGGGGTAGACCCGCATGACCTCACGTCCGTTCCAACAAGGGGTTCGGTAGTTACAGCACTTGGGAATCCCTTTGGTTCTTTGTTTAGCAGCTTTTGGCGAGCATTTCCTTCCAAGCTGGTGCGTGGAATGTAAAAAAAAGAGGGGAAGGAGGGAGGGGCAGCGCTGGGGCTGAGTTCCGGCGAATTTGATAGCAAAACAAAGCAAGTACCCTCCCTCCCCTCGTCCCACCTATCCGTGTGTGCAGTTGCAGTAGGGGGAAGAATACATACCGCAATTGGATTATAATGTTGAACCGGGTAAACCCTGGGGACATAGAGGGGGAGCAAACATACAAGTACAGAGGGGGTTGTAGGAAGCGCTGCTAGCTGGGTCCTTCGTACCCAGATGTGTCCCAGGTTTTACCCGGTCTGTCATTGAACCCGTTCCAGCTTCAGCCCAGTTCAACATTATTCCAATTGCGGTAAACTAAATGCATTCTCAGCATCTGCCAGTGTTGTTGCTGAGTAGATGCTGGATGCGATCAGGCCGGTAGGGCATGAGCAGAGCATTTTATGGGCACCTGATTGGTAGGATTCGAGTTTTGGATTTCTGATGACGCCCTGTCTGGGTTTCTGATGTTTCTCCTTAAGGAATTGCCTGGGAATTGGCTTGTGGAGGTGATTTTGCCTTGTTTTCGCATTCTGCAGCCATTATTTCACCCACTTGTTACGAGGTTTCACTTGTGAAACCTGTAGTCGATACGATCGCATTTGTCTAAGCCCGTGACTCGTGGGTGTAGCGGTTCTCGTGCGTGTTACACTTCGTGATCGTGCATTTTTTTTTTCCAACAAAACCACGCGCTTCTCTTCATTGAACTCCTGCTTTGCAGGAAATACCCGAGGTGGCCGCCAGTTGCGATTTTTTCAAGTATCGTAGACCCATGCACCTGACGCAGCAGGACGGGAAGAAATGGGAAGACCGGAAACTCCCCGGAGAATTGGTCCGAGCAAAAATAATAGGCGTGTGTTTGTTTGTACGTGCTGAGGGAGGATTATCCTGCTCGTGATTGATAGTGAACATGATCGTTAGGCTAATATTCTCCCAAACACGCTGCCAGCGTTCTCTTTCGTGTTTGCAATGCATTGTTACTACGAAGAATTCGCCGACGAAAGTCTGCTTGCAAAGAAACGTCACCAACCAGAGGATCGATTCCCGTCCTTCCCAATGCTGCTCTGCATCTCGCAATCCCGCGAACCCACGAACCGTGCGCATACTTTTCGGCCCCCGGGTCTATGTTTCACGGTTCTTTTCATCGGAGCTGAAGGCGAGCAACAATAATAGGCGGTTCCAGGCGCTCAGACACCCACAGACCCAAAACCGGGGTTTCGGCTGAAACTGGCTTTTTTGCTCGGTCAGACAAGTGCTAAAGTCCTCTGATCCGAGAGATGTTTTGTTAGAAATAACGCTAGAAACCTAATCACTGCAGCAAACATGGACCCTTTTTGACGTGCCTTCATCTTGGAGGCAGAGTGTCCGAACTGCAGCTCGGTTCTGCCTTTTTCGTGTGCCGTGTGGCAACGGTTCGCATGTCATATCCTTTCACATGTTTCTGTCACGTGCTAACACACCTACATGTGAAACATGAGCTGGGTGCCCTCGTGCTAGTTATATAACTAGCTCGTGCTAGTTATGTGCTAGTCACAAGTTATCAAATATAACTAGTTATAAAATAACTAGTTATTTTCACAAGTTATGTACCTTACTAGTGCGTCGTGTACTCTACGGCACCAGAAAGCCCAAAAATACCACGGTAACGAAAGTAGAAGGAGAAAAAGCAAGTTGTCGACAACGAAAGAAAGAAAGAAGGAAAGAACAGAAAATGAGACTCTGCATTCCGCGAAGAAGACTTGATGCTAGCATCAAACACATGAGAGGCAAGCGCCTGAACACGAAACTAAGATTTGTCCCCCCTTCTAGCCCCCAGCGAAGTGAGCGCCAGGCGACTTCCTCCGAGTATTTCTTGGTATCTTATTAATGAAAGGCCCGCCGAGAGTCGGGGTTCGGCCGGAGGTTGTTTTTCGAAGTCTTCGAAAATGGCTTTTGTTTCTGGATCCGTCTGGATAGATACCAGGGAAAGCCTGCTACACGGGAGCCAAGCTTCACGTGTTCGGCGGTACTGCAGAACCACGGGCCTACGGGTCAAGTGGCTACCAATTTCCCAAACTAAAGCATCAAGGCGTGGCGCACCTTGGGGCTTGGCGCTCGCGCTGAACACAAGCTCGTCGAGACGGTCAGTCGCAGGGCAGAGCGGACGGGGTTGTAGCACAGTGCTGCCTCCGACTCAAGCTTTGCAAGCTGTGGCTGACCGTCACGTTCCTGGACCAGGAGCGGCCTTTTTCGTTTTTCTCTTCTTCTTGCTTCTGGATCCGTGTCTCCTTCCGGGCCCACATGGTACCTGTTATCCGACTGTTTCTTAGGCAGTCCTGTTGTAATTTCGGAAACAGCCATTCTTCCTAGCTTTTTCTTCTCTGTCTGTTAAGAGCTGTGACTCAACAGCGTTCTCTTTTTGTATAAGCACCTGCTTTGTAGGAAATACTTGAGGAGGCGGCTGCCGGTTGCAAAAGATCAAAGTGGTTAAATTCTCTTTGAGAGGCTCATGTCAATTTCGCCTGTGTGTTTTTATGACAGACCTCCCATTCTCCCAAACAGGGGTTCCTGCCAACTGGTTTCACTTCCTTTAACTGGTTGGCAGAGCATTGGGACGCGAGCCGCCAGGCAAGGCGGCTGCGCACGCGGCGTTCTGCGCGCTGCTGCGTTTCGCAGGTGTCTTCCCGGGAGACGGTTTGGTTACAGCCTCAAGTTTCTACGGAGAGTAGTCATTTCTCTCCACCGAGGCACGCGCAATCCCGAGAGTGTTGTTACTGTTCCCGCTTCTGCCAGGTCAGACTTGTGTCCCTGGGTGTTTCTTTGGTGCACACGTTCATTATGATCAGGCTTGGTGATCAGGCACGTGCAGTTTGGCAGGCGACTGGTTCTCCGCAATGTGCTGTAGCCCACACGCAGCACAGGTGAATCTGGGTTCAGCTGCGGGCGTAAGTGTTTCAACAAAAAGAGACCCGCTTTGTGCCACTCTAGCCTCCTTCGAAGTAAGCACAGCCCCTGGAGTATTTTTCTTTCTCCACGACTTGAGGCGAGGCGTACCGTACCAATGGGATTTATTAGTGAAGGGTAAAATGTTCACGAACCCCAGAATCAGCCAAGAACTTCACTGTGAATTTGACCGGCCAGTATTAAAGCGGGGTCCTCAGCCTTCGTGCTAGTTGGGGTCACTCCGTTGCCAGTTTTTAGTACTAACAATCTTGCGGGTTGCCCTTCAATGTATCCTGCAGGCTAAAAAAGACGTCATGGCAGCGTGTTTTGCTGGTTGATTTGGAGAAGAATTCCTTACCTTGAATATGCACAGGGTAAAAACAAGTGGGAAAACGATCACCCGGCACGCACAAACAAAACGAAGTGCCTGTCTTTTTTGTCGTCTTCTTTCAGTACTACACACCCAAGCGGCTGCGAAGGATACCAGGGTTTGCCCCCCCAGAGTATGCCATGTGCACACAGAAGGCCCGTTTTAATCATTGAACGGTCAGAAAAAGTTCACACATTCTGAGCTGGAAAACTATTCACTATTTGGACCGCTCACTAATTAAGCCCTTCACTAATAAACCCACTTTACGGTACCTTGGGGCTTGGCGCTTGCACTGAACACACGCAGAAACTGGTCCACGTTGCAGACCTTTTTCGACGTTATGTTGCTCGAGATCAGCTCCGATGAAGAGATCTCGGAAAATAGACCCGGGGACCAAAATATATGTACGTGGTTTGTCCCGCCAGAGTTCGGGGTGTGGATCCATGTGGAAATGGTGATCGTGGAAATTAAAATCCATCTCGGATTTCTTGTTACACTGCCTGTCAGGTGCCATTATCAATTCCCTGAGTTCCGGGGGTTTCACCACTTGCCCCGATGTGGCAACATAATTGCGCTGGTCGTTTTGACCTTTTTGGCGTGAATCGACGGTGCAAAGTCTTGCCAATCCGCAGAACTCAACCAAGCGGAAAAAGTCACAAAGTGTTTCCCTGAGGCCCGCGGGTACACAAGGGATGCAGGGCGGTACGGGGTTCTCATGTACCCATTGTGAGGTGGTAGTGGAGTGGACACGCCTCCCATGTGGTATGGTTGCACAGAGATACAAAGCTTATGGGCGCAGCTACAAAATAGATTCTTGTCACTTGCCAAGCGCGTCGATAAGCACCTCTACCCGCAAACCGTGAGAGCATGGACACCCATGGCTGACAGCCATTTGAAGTTCCGTACCTGGTCACTGTACTACCCGACTCAAGCTTTGCACGCTGCCGGTTGACCGTTACCCTCTTGCCTTATGTGTCCGTGGCTTGAAGGACCGAAACACTAAGCAGACAGGACCAGTGCGGCGTTGAGAACACAATAATTCCAAGCACATTCTTCCACGCTTCCCAGGGCACATGGTCCGCCTTGAGTGTTTGTTGGCTGGAAGGAGTGCGTGGCTCAGGGTAGTCGAAGGCCTGCCAAACACACGAATGCAACACATTTACGACCGAAGCACGGTGCAGACAGGACCAGTGCGGTGTCGAGCACACGTCCATTCCAAGCACGCTCTTGCAATCTTCCCTCCTCCCCGCGGGGGGGGGGTCAAAGTATACTCTTCGTCTTCTTCTCCTTCTTCTTCTTCCGACCTTGCTTACTCCTCGACCTGGGTTGTCTGTTCCCTGCCTGTCGTCAGCGACGGCTCATTTTTTTGCGGGCGCCGCTTCCCTTCACTGGGTATCTGCAATCTCGCGGCCAGGCAGATGGGTCAGCCATCGGGAGCTTCCCCGACGAGTTCGTGCCCATGAGTGGTCGTGCTTACTTCAGGGATTCACCCGTGCAGGAGGTCTCCGAGTAAATGGATCGACAGCGGGTCTGCAGACGGCTCACCAATCGGTGGAAAACCTACGCGGAGGAGCCTTTTGGGTTCAGTTGGCTATCAGTGCAAACTCCGTTGCCAACAGTCCGAAGAAGCCAGCTCGATTCAACCCGGTGGCCTTCAAACCGCGTGCTGTGTATACCCATATGCATGCTATGTGGAGTGTGTATGCCTACACACACCATTAGCTGTAGTACGTATGCTCAGAACGAATGCATAGCAAGAGTACATGCAGTGCTGCTGTGTAGAGCACTAGCACAGAGTACTCACAACCACTGTGTAGAGCATCAACAGCACATTCATCTCCCTGCTGTGTTGTGCTTCTGCATGGTGTGGTTCACCACTACGCACTGCATACGTACAAGCAGAGGAGCAGGGTAGAGGTGAATCCAATTGACCGAGATATCAACCAACGTCCCCACCTTGGCGAACTTCCCGCCAAAGGCCCAGCTTTCTCCGGTGGATGTACCCGCCAGAGTTAAACCGGTCCCCCAACCCCTGGCGTGGCCTGCCGCTGTCTATCACGGTTGCGGGCACCGGAAATTACAAACACCATTGAAGCGGGTGTGCATCCTAGCTTCAGAGTTTCAAGCTTTCACGGTGTATCGAGGTGTATCCGGTTAAGATAGACCGGTAGCTTCGCACGTGATGGGTGAGGTGTCCCGCTGCTGCGACAAGCCTGCGGGGGAAATGGGGCCACCGGTGGCCCCTCCACCAGCGGACGTGGCTCGGGCGTGGTTGGAAAGAGCGGAGGGCGCGGAGTGCGAAACACAACGCCGCTGCAGCCAAGGCTCCTCCGGAACGACCTACTGGCGATGTTTGAATGGGGACCGCTGGGCCTTGACGACGTTGTTGAGGAGCGGACAGCGGCGCGCGGGGCGGGTTCGGTGGAGACCGCCGACGGCCGCTGGACGGCCAACGTCGATGCTGATTGTCACAAGGCGGGTGAAATGATGACATCCCGACTGCGGTGGGAGGACCTGCGCCCGGCTGCAACGTCGATGAATGTGCCGACCCGATGCGGAATACGACATGCGCACGCGCCGGACAAGTTCGGAGACTGGGGCTGCAGCTGTAGGCACCCTTTGATTGGTTTCAGGAGTGGGCGTCTTGCCGATGAGTGTGCATTCGACGAGTGCGAGGCAGACTGCGCCACTTGCGAGGACGACCTATGTTCAAACGCCGGTCAGCTAGAAGCGATCATTTAAGGCAGCCCTGATTGCCAGATTCACGAGCGCACAAGGATCGCCTGGTGTTCTCGCACCTACTTTTCCGAAACCGAACAGATCCCACTCTCTCGGAAACGGTTGGCAGAAGCGGTGAATATTATAATTGCCACAGCTAGTGAAATGGATGCGAGAATTCATCAAGTAGGTGCTCTATTCCAAGTCTCTCTATCCCGGGAACCGTCAACGCGGTAGTAGTGAGCTCATGCAGGTGGGTGAGAAGAGAGGCCCTGGGATTAATGCGTGACTGCCACGCCCCTTGACCTGGTTTGATCTGTTCCCGCTCTCCGTCAGAACTTCTTACCTCGGGTTTATTTGAACGGCCGCGTTGCAGCCCTCAAGCTTTGCACTCGCGTGCCTGCTAACAAGAAATCCTCGAGTGAATCTCTATCGGCTATCCTCAGTGTTGGGCATTGCAGTCAGGCATTGCTGCTGTGCATTGCAGCAGCGGGTTTCGTTCAATGAGGAAAGGAATGAAGAAATCCGAATAGCAACTTACGATGGGGTGATTCGCCAAGAAAATGTTAGGATGATCATTGGGGTCGATGATTTGGAACAAGATTTTCGAATTTGGGTCCACAAATCTGGGGTTGAGAATTTGGCCACTGCCGACACTCGCTAGCCGTCGACGCACATGACGACGCCCCATCCTGAAGTGCAAATCCTGCCGGCGCGACACCGCTCAAGCGGCTACCTTAAGTCACTCGTTTGATTGTAGAGATTGCTCCGTTCTTCTCCCTGACTTGTTCTCAGACTAGAGGACACATACTACGACACATACTACGACATACTACGACACATTTTGACCCATCTACTAACCCATTGGCTGCAGGGACCCGTGACTAGAAAAACAAATGGACGACGAACTTCCGACACTCGCCTCTGCCCGATGGCGGGTGGACGTCACAATCACGACGAGCATCATGCAGAAGGTTTTCACCCCCGTCGTGTTGCTCCGTTTGGAGCTATCCAACGGCGAGATCAAGACCTTCGAAGTGTCGCAAGCGCAGCTGCACCTCCTCCGCTACTCACTTGCCAAAATGCTGAAGGACGCTCACTACTTCGAGAAGAAGGCCGCGCCGCCTTCGCTGCTTAAGAAGATGAACGAGCGACTCGTCAAAAACGACAAGGCTGCGTGAGAGAGATGGCCAGAGAGCTAGTCTCTCTCTCCGGCCACACACATGCTCACTGATTGAACGGGAGGAAGAGAGAGAGTGTGTGTGATTGTGTGCAGTTCTCCTGCTTGCTGTTCACAGGTGGATGATTCGTGAGAACGAAAAGACTGCGTGAGATGGAGGCTAGTCACTGGTCAGCAGCAGCAAAAGCTGGGAGAGAAGAAGAGAGTCTCCTACCTGCTTCGCAGAAGAGACGGCGAATGACTTGTTCGTCCACGTGTTCAAGGCCTTAACGGCGTGTTAGCAGCGTCGGGCGAGATCAGGGCCTTCGAAGTGTCGCAAGCGCAGCTTCACTTCCTCCGCTACTACACTCGCAACAATGCTGAAGGACGCTCACTATTCTTAAAAAAGGAAAAAGGCCGCTCTTGGTTCAGGAACGTGACGGTCAACCACAGCTTGCAAAGCTTGAGTCGGAGGCAGTATAGTGCTACAACCCCGTCCGCTCTGCACTGTGGCTGACCGTCTCGACGAGCTTGTGTTCAGCGCGAGCGCCAAGCCCCAAGGTGCGCCAAGCCTTGATGCTTTAGTTTGGGAAATCGGTAGCCACTTGACCCGTAGGCCCGTGGTTCTGCAGTACCGCCGAACACGTGAAGCTTGGCTCCCGTGTAGCAGGCTTTCCCTGGTACCTATTCTTCGAGAAGAAAAAAGCAACGAACGGCCAACCGGACCCGGTTGCGTTCCCTCTCTTGCATCTTCAGTCAACAGACGCCTCGATGGGGGGAAAGCTCCTTCTCGCCACTGCTTCTCGCAGGCCTGTTCGTGTTTCTCCTGTTTCAAGAAAGGGGCGAGCTGTTGCAGGTAAGAACGAGTAAAGCTATGCTGAGCTCTCTTGCCAGGGACCTTGGGTCCACCAGCGGGTCGTCCATAGTGGGTATTTGTAGTCTATTGTTGGTCCATCGTGCCTCAAGACCCGGCTTTGCTGCAACGACCGCGCGCGCACGCACACACGAACCACGCGAAGCTCATTGCACAGAGCAAGCTTGCCACGTCTCGGATGAGATGCGCCTTGCCTGTGTAAAGGAATTTGCTGTGGGATCGTTGCTGGTTAGCGCCCACTGCCTGTGTTGTTCGCACGTGCACGTTACCCTCTTGCATCTTCAGTCAACAGACGCCGCGATGGGGGGAAAGCTCCTTCTCGCCACTGCTTCTCGCAGGCCTGTTTGCGTTTCTTCTGTTTCAAGAAAGGGGCGAGCTGTTGCAGGTTCGAACGAGTGAAGAACGAGTGAAGCTATGCTGAGCTCTCTTGCCAGGGACCTTGGGTCCACGACGAGTCCATAGTGGGTATTTGTAGGTCTATTGGTGGTCCATCGTGCCTCACGACCCGGCTTTACTGCAACGACCGCGCGCGCACGCACACACGAACCACGCCAAGCTCATTGCACAGAGCAAGCTTGCCACGGTCTCGGGTGAGATGCGCCTTGCCCGTGCAAAGGAATTTGCTGTGGGATTGTTGCCCACGTAGCACACAAAAAAGGAGGGGAAACCTCGTTCAGTAGGCATTCGTTCACAATTTTTCCAACGGTTTAGCTAGGAGAAACTACGTGCACTTCCGCACCTCCTCTGTCCACAAATCCCTCAGTGGGGCACTGCAAGCATTCAACAGTTGCACGGGGCCGAAACCCATGCTGCAAACATCGGAAGATGGCGCCAGAAGTCTTACAGAATGCCGGACGGAGAAGCCGACAGCTTTCCCCTGTAGGATCCTGCTCCACCCCCACCCTTCGCAGATGAGCCAACACGACCCAAAACGCAGCGTGTCGGAAACTCAAAAACCGAACTGATGAAAGTGACGAGTGGACTGCACTTCGCTGCAGACGTTACCCACTCAAAGCCATGACAACACGCCCACACAGTCACACGTAAAAGGAGGTAAATTCCCGCACCAAGCAAACACACGAAGCAGGATGCCAAGCGAGGCCGCAGTCCCGTACAGTGTGCGGTCACCACGGCATTTGCTGCACGAGTTTCAGCCGTGACCACCTCGGGAACGAATTCCACACCCCCCCCCCCCCCCCCCACACACACACACACACACACACATGGACACACCCTCGCACACCGACCGTCCTCCTCCTGTTTCGCCTCAATAAACGTTCGCGCTCTTTTCTTGTGCTAGCCGCTTTCGTTTCCAATGACGAGGGGGTTCCGTATTCATTTCGTTCTAGGTTGTACCAACCGTACTAGAGGCGCGCGCGAAGTCTTTGCTGGGTTCGTGAATTGGCCAACTGCGCCCCTTAGGAGGTGCACCCGCTCACCACGCGTTGTATCTATGCTGCCGATTATGCCTGAAATTGGCTGACTGCGGGTGACTGCACCTCATAGCAGGGGGGCAATGCAGAAAGGCCCGCCAAATCTTGTTCGGCTCGTGAGTTGGCAGACTGCACACCTTAGGCGCAGTATCGTCTGCAGACGGCCCGCCATGGTGCTGTGAGTGGCGCTCTCGGGTGCTACCCGCGGCTCCTGATTTCTTCCAGGCCTTCTTGCATGTTGTGCCCGCAATGAAGTGTCAACTTGGAACTGTTACGAGCAAGAGGAATCCAACTGGTTAATTAAACCACAGCATTTCGCTTCATCACAGCGGTGGCGAGAGTGGATGTCTGCCCAGTGTCCTGATTATCAACGCTGAGAGATCAGGTCAAGCGCGGGTAAACGGCGGGAGTACCCATGACTCTCTTAAGGTAGCCAAATGCCTCGTCTTCTAATTAAAGACGCGCATGAATGGATCAATGAGATTCCTTCTGTCCCTACCTACGACTCTGGCGAAACAACAGTCAAGGGAACGGACTTGAAACTGTGTCAGCGGGGAAACAAGATACTGTTGAGTTTGACGCTAGTCTGACTTTGTGCAGTGACACGAGAGGTTGCTGACGTCTGCGTCTGCAATATATCAAAAAAAGGCCTACAGGCCAGTCTGCTCTTCATCTGGAGTTCATACCGAAGGGCTCGCCTCGAACATCTTGTTCGGGTCTGTGACTAGCACCTGGCTGTTTCACGATGGATCTTTAGCCAACACGGGGATTCGTTTGCGACAATAAAACTTCGGAGGGAAAAAGACGGCGTGTTTTTCCCGCTCAAGGAAAAATGCACTTTACACGAGGCGAGCGTCGCAGAGTGCAGGGGTCGCACAATATCTTTAGCCAACACGGGGATTCGTTTCGACAATAAACTTCGGAGGGAAAAAGACGGCGTGTTTTTCCCGCTCAAGGAAAAATGCACTTTACACGAGGCGAGCGTCGCAGAGTGCAGGGGTCGCATAATATCTTTAGCCAACACGGGGATTCGTTTGCGACAATAAAACTTTGGAGGGAAAAAGACTGCGTGGTTATCCCACTCAAGGAAAAAATGTGGCAGGAATGGTCAGGTCAATGCGTGTGGTTGGTTTCCCACTGCTACGGGGCAGCAGGACACCTTGCGAAGAACCCTACCTAGGAGACCGTGAGACAGGGGCGGCCACCGGCACACTCTCCCCCTGCCGCCTGCTCCCCTGTCGCGGTAAACACAAAAGAAGTAAAGAAGAAGCAGAAGAAAAAGCAACATCAAGAAGATGTTCGATATCAGTGCGTTCGTCTGCTCGCTGGGGCGGCTGCTGTTCCGAGGCCTCGGCGTATTGTTCGTGGCGGTGGCGATATGCATCATCAGCGCTACAATGTATGTCGCCCCTCCCCAGCTAATTCTTTTCTTAATGGGAAAAGTTCCTTAGGGGACTCGTCCCCATGTGAAATGTGCCCTTAGGGGACTAGTCCCTATTTTGCATTACAATTCCTGGTAAGAATTTGCAAAAAAGTTGCTAAGTGCATTTCCCAGTACTTCCCAATGAAAATGTGCCCTTAGGGGACTAGTCCCCTAAGGGCAAACAATTTCATTGGACTTTTTGCCAGGGAAGTGTACTTAGCAATTTTTAAGCAGATTTTTCGGATTTTTCTTAATAGTACATCTGTACTGACGGGAACATTTCCGGAACAAGGGTTGCACAGGAAAGAGAAAATGAAGCCAACGAAAAGTGCTAATACAGAAGGTTTATACCCTGTACACGCGAAGAACAAGAAACTTTTGCCTTATCATTTTCATCACCTTTGGTCAGTTGATGCTGATCGTCAGTTGCTTCGTTTATCAGTGGAAGCCCCAACTCCGGAAATGTTCTGAACATGCCGCATTCGTGAATACGTTGTGTATGCCGCCCCCAGTGCGCACTGTGGTTTGTGCAAATCGGAAATAATTTGGACGAGCGACGTTCCGAGTTACCAATATCTAGCCAAAAGTCCCAAGACTTTGTCCGGCCCCGAATATAATCGTTCCAACAAATTTCCATTCCAACGGTGGGCTACGTATGCAGGGAATAGTTGACTGGACCTCTTAGCCACGATTGCGGGAGTTGGAAAACCGAACTCAATCTGATTGCTCAGACACGGTTGTACAGGGCCTTAAGATCTGGCTGGACCTCTTCAGGAGCAGGCCGCCTGGCCGCTTCCAACCTGGGTAGATTCCGTTGGAAGGTCAGGAGCAGGCTGGTTGACCGCTTTCGCCTGGGTAAATCTGGTTGGACCTCTTCGGGTGCAGGCTGGCTGACCACTTTCAACCCGGGAAGATCCTGTGGGACCTGTTCAGGAGCAGGCCTGTTGCCCACTTTCAACCTGGGTAGTCTCCCGGAGATGGATTTGCTTGTGCTCTCGTCGAAAGTCGGATGTAGTAACATGAAAACCTTTGCCCGGAGATCAGGTTAAGCGCGCGGGAGTAACTATGACTCTCTTCAGGTAGGCCAGATGCCTAGTCTTCTGGTTAAAGAACACGCAACCCGGTGAACATAGCCAATACTCGAAGATTAGCGTCGAAACTTTCTGGCTACGCCGTAGCAGAACGACCACACCCTACCCAATCCCAAACACCCCCTAACGCGCGTTAGGGGAATGCTTTGTGCGCTTCACTCGTTGACGATCTTGCCTGACTCAATGGTGTAAATTTGTTGCATTAGTGTGTGGGCCTTTGAAGCGTGTATGATGCCTCTCGCGCTGCTCCCCTTGAGGTTCCTGGCTCATGCCAAAGCGCCGCCGCCCGGGTTAAGGGGTTGCGGCATCAGGCGTGAGCCAGGGCCAGGGAGGCTGTTCGGAGGGGTCACCACCAATTTGTTGCATTCGTGTGATTGTCAGGCCTTCGACTACCCTGAGCAACGCACTATAAGATTAGACTCATGCAACGCTTGAAAGGAAGAAAACTAAACGGGTTGCACTTACTATGGGGTAACCCCCCCCGAGATAGCCGCTAAATGGTGAGAGAAACAGGCTAGCCCAGGAGGTTACGGGGGACGGAGGGCGGGAACCCAGGAACCTCAGCGCGAGGTCCCCTGGACCTCGTGCTGAACGCGGACACGGGAAAAATAGACAAGCAAAGCGGTGCGGGTGGGCGGGAACTTTTGTTTTTTGTATAAGCACCTGCTTTGTGTAGGAAGTGTTTGAGGAGACTGCCAGTTGCGAAAGATCAAAATAGTGTATCGGCATGCCGATGACTCCCCACTATCGCAACAATATTCCAAGATCAAAGGAGGTAAAATGTGTGCTGTAGCCCACACGAAACACAGGTAAAGCTGGGTTTAGTGGCGGGCGTAAGCGTTCCGCAAAAAAAGACCCACTCCGTAGTTGTATTGTTTTCTCCCCCTCTAGCCTCCTTCGAAATGAGCACAAGGCAGTCCCTCGAGTATTTTTGCTTTCTTTGGAATCAGGTGCCCAACACCTTCCTGGTTAGTGGTTCGTCACGCGCTTTAGCATTCCCACGATGAATCGACAGACTTCACAAGGTTTCACAACGGAGTGACACATCACCCAAAACGAGCAGCACCCTCTCACTTTTCTCAACCCTCTCAACCCCTCCTTACCCAAGCCGGAGACTTTAAAATACCGACCTTCTAATCCACAAATAACGCTAAAAAACGTGCTCGCATGAATCAAGGTGATTCCTACCATCTGGCGAACACAATCAACGCATACCCACACAGCTTCACTTTCTACCACACGGTATTCCCGCTGGTGATTGACCTCGACTCTGTTGCCGGGTGGGTGCAGTTATTACTCAGCTCATGGATGTCGTTCAATCTCATCTTCAACTACGTGATGGTAGTTCGGTATCCGTCTTTTTCAAACTATTTCTTTGTATAAGCACCTGCTTTGTAGGGAATACTTGAGGAGGCTGCCAGCTGCAAAAGGCCAAAGGAGGTAAGTGTGCTGTAGCCCACACGAAACACAGGTAACTCTGGGTTCAGTGGCGGGCGTAAGCGTTCAAAAAATACCCACTTCGTAGTTGTACTGTTTCTCCCCCTCTAGCCTCCTTCGAAGTAAGCACAAGGAAGCCCCTCGAGTATTTTCTTAGCCACATGCAATGTGCGAGGAAACTGAACCGCCCAGTAGGACCCTGTGATCATGGCCATTTGCCAATTTTCCACCTGAAACCACGTCCAGGAGTTGGGCTCAGGGTAGTGCGGTCAACGAACACGAAACCCGGTCGAACTTTTAGTTTAAACTGGACATATGAGTCCGGCCTGTCGGAATAGGGTTAACCATGCTTCAACTCACTCCACCCTTCCTGCAGCACGCCGGCCGGGACGCTCAACGAGAGCCTCCTCGGGGAAGAAGAGCGGAAGATGGCGGCGCACCAAGAGTTCGTCCGGATGAAGCGCGGCGAAGGCTTCACGCTGTGGTGCCACCACTCGGACCGCCCGAAGCCGCCGCGCGCCCACTACTGCCACGTCAGCGGGCAGCTGATCCTCAAGATGGACCACTTCTGCCCGTGGGTCGGCCAGTGCGTCGGCCACTACAACCACCGATACTTCCTCCTTTTCCTCCTGTATCTCTGGTTCTCCACAGGCTACGCGTGCCTGTGTATAGGACTCCACTGGCTCGGCGTGCTGGTGAACCCCAAAGCGGATGAGGCGATGCTGGCCTCAGAGTCCCACGTCATCAATTTGTGCTTCATCGTCTGCATTGCCCTGGTGGTGGCCATTTCGTGCTTCCTCTTTTGGAGCGGGTTCCTGGCGCTTTCGAACCAGACCACGATCGAGTGGCTGGGGAACAGGCAGCGGGCCGCCGACGCGGCGCGGCAAGGGAAGGTGTTCCGGAACCCCTTCGACATGGGAATAGTGGACAACCTGCGCGAGGTCTTCGGCCCCCGGAAGCGGGTCTTCGAGATGATGCTGCCCTGCACCGAGCCGCTGCCTTCCGACGGGCACCACTGGCGCACCCGCGCGGACAGACATGGGTGGAACGACGCGTTCGTAGTCGATGACGCCCTGTGAATAGACGGCCAGAGTTGTGTGTCCACGCAACTGCCGCATGCATGGGGGCTTTGACGAAGCGATCTGGTTTCAGAGTTCCACGTCATCGAATTGTACTTTATCGTCTGCATTGCCCTTGGTGGTGGCCATCTCGTGTTTCCTCCTGTTGGCGCGGGATCTTGGCGCCACCACGATCGAGTGGCTGGGGAACAGGCAGCGGGCCGCCGACGCGGCGCGGCAAGGGAAGGTGTCCCGGAACCCGTTCGACATGGGAATAGTGGACAACCTGCGCCAGGTCTTCGGCCCCCGGAAGCGGGTCTTCGAGATGATGCTGCCCTGCACCGAGCCGCTGCCTTCCGACGGGCACCACTGGCGCACCCGCCCGGACAGACATGGGTGGAACGACGCGTTCGTAGTCGATGACGCCCTGTGAATAGACGGCCAGAGTTGTGTGTCCACGCAACTGCCGCATGCATGGGGGCTTTGACGAAGCGATCTGGTTTCAGAGTTCCACGTCATCGAATTGTACTTTATCGTCTGCATTGCCCTTGGTGGTGGCCATCTCGTGTTTCCTCCTGTTGGAGCGGGATCTTGGCGCTACCACGATCGAGTGGCTGGGGAACAGGCAGCGGGCCGCCGACGCGGCGCGGCAAGGGAAGGTGTCCCGGAACCCGTTCGACATGGGAATAGTGGACAACCTGCGCCAGGTCTTCGGCCCCCGGAAGCGGGTCTTCGAGATGATGCTGCCCTGCACCGAGCCGCTGCCTTCCGACGGGCACCACTGGCGCACCCGCCCGGACAGACATGGGTGGAGCGACGCGTTGGTAGTCGATGACACCCTGTGAGGCGGGAGAAGCACGACACCTTTTGACAACGACACTCGGAGGCTCACCTGACGTGCGTCTACGGATCCATTGCGGGTACGGAGACGCATTGTCCTGTCGAGGCGTGTTGCCAAAATCAAGCTCGGTCCTGCTTTTCTTGACGTCACTATATAAGACTATGTCTCCCGTCCGAACGGTGTGTCACGAGAACCACTCAGCCAAGCTGAGACTCAATGGATCCCCTGCAAACCCCCTAATGTTCCCGGAGCAGGTCCAATTAGACTCCCGGATTCTCAAGCGAACTTTCACTCTGTACAGGTGACTGGAAACCAGCGGCTTCGAAAGCCGGCCTAAAGCACTCAACCAGTCTAGAAACAACGTGCTGGATTGAAGTACTAAACGCAAAGGATTCTGGCACTGCATATGCTGGCACTGCGTATGCTGGCACTGCGTATGCTGGCACTGCGTATGCTGGCACTGCGTATGCTGGCACTGCGTATGCTGGCACTGCGTATGCTGGCACTGCGTATGCTGGCACTGCATATGCTGATGATGCTGGCACTGCATATGCTGGCACTGCATATGCTGGCACTGCATATGCTGGCACTGCATATGCTGGCACTGCATATGCTGGCACTGCATATGCTGACACTGCCTATGCTGGCACTGCATATGCTGGCACTGCATATGCTGATGATGCTGGCACTGCATATGCTGGCACTGCATATGCTGGCACTGCATATGCTGATGATGCTGGCACTGCATATGCTGACACTGCCTATGCTGGCACTGCATATGCTGATGATGCTGGCACTGCATATGCTGGCACTGCATATGCTGGCACTGCATATGCTGACACTGCCTATGCTGGCACTGCGTATGCTGGCACTGCATATGCTGACACTGCCTATGCTGGCACTGCATATGCTGGCACTGCATATGCTGACACTGCCTATGCTGGCACTGCGTATGCTGGCACTGCATATGCTGACACTGCCTATGCTGGCACTGCGTATGCTGGCACTGCATATGCTGACACTGCCTATGCTGGCACTGCGTATGCTGGCACTGCATATGCTGACACTGCCTATGCTGGCACTGCATATGCTGATGATGCTGGCACTGCATATGCTGGCACTGCATATGCTGGCACTGCATATGCTGACACTGCCTATGCTGGCACTGCGTATGCTGGCACTGCATATGCTGACACTGCCTATGCTGGCACTGCGTATGCTGGCACTGCATATGCTGACACTGCCTATGCTGGCACTGCGTATGCTGGCACTGCATATGCTGACACTGCCTATGCTGGCACTGCGTATGCTGGCACTGCATATGCTGACACTGCCTATGCTGGCACTGCATATGCTGATGATGCTGGCACTGCATATGCTGGCACTGCATATGCTGGCACTGCATATGCTGACACTGCCTATGCTGGCACTGCGTATGCTGGCACTGCATATGCTGACACTGCCTATGCTGGCACTGCATATGCTGGCACTGCATATGCTGACACTGCCTATGCTGGCACTGCGTATGCTGGCACTGCATATGCTGACACTGCCTATGCTGGCACTGCGTATGCTGGTATATGCTGATGATGCTGGCACTGCATATGCTGACACTTGCCCTTCTTGCTGGTGTAAAGTTCTCGCCGTCCACTGTGGGCCCTTTGTCGCTGAGCGTGTGCTCGTGCTCAATGCTTACTGTTCAGGATGAGTTCCTTCGCCTATCCACTTATTCTGGTTCAGTTCTGATCCGCATGCGTCTTCAGCCAATCCTTTCCACTTCTTTACTTACTCTGTTCCGGTGACCTGTTGCGGTTCAGATGGTGCGGGCAAGCTTTTCCCGCTTGTTGTGAAGCTGAGGCAGCTGCACCCAGGGAACAGCGAGGACGGAGGGTGTTGTTGTTGTTGCGGGTTAGCACCCCAAACAGCAGGTTCTGATCCGCATGTGTCTTCAGCCAATCCTTTTCTTTACTTACACTGTTCCGGTCACCTGTTGCGGTTTATACGGTACGGGCAAGCTTTTCCCGGTTGTTGTGAAGCTGAGACAGGGAACAGAAAGGACGGAGGGTGATGTTGTTGTTGCGGGTTCGTACCCCAAACAGCTAAAGGGGGGCGGTCGAATAATAACGCCTGTGTTATTTTTCGATTTGTCGAAACTAAAAAGTAGTTCCGGGTAGCCGAACCGTAGCAGGATCAGATAGTGGTAGTGTTTTTAGACAACCAGGCGTGTGTCAAGTAACTGTTGTTATTCGACCCCCCCCCCCCCCCCCCCCTCCAAGCCGTTCGTGAGAAAGCGCGGAAGTTCAAGGGAAAACCGAAAGGGGGTGCCGGGCTGAGCTTTGTTTCAGGCTTCCGCAGGTACAAAAGTGTAATGTCCAGTACTTTCCAGGCGTGTTTGGTAAGAGATTAGCCTAGCCCCCTTGAGCACACTGGGAACCGGGAGAACGGAGGGTTGTTGTTGCGAGTTAGTACCCCAAACCTGTAATCAGGTTCGGGAGAAAATGCGGAGAGAAAGAAAAAGCTCACGTAAGGGGGAGTCGGTCCAGCTTTGCTTCAGGCTTTCCGCAGGTACAAAAGTGCACACATCAGCAGTATTTGCATGTTTTTGTATCCCACTTGTTTAAAATGAAGGTTGGTAAGCCGTGGGCTGGGTGGGACGATTGAGGACACCCCCCCCTTACTTGTTGGAAAAGATGTCGACGGCGCTCCTCTCATGGGACACTCAGCGGCCTGCTGACATGATAGAACGCAACCCGGATCAGCCCGACGAATTGGCCGTGGCAACCTACGAACTCCAAAAGGGAACTGACGGCCTGCCGGATCAACGCCATGGCACCATCCATCGTCTGCGCATCACATGCAACGCCGAAACAGAGGCGCCGGCGCTCGAAGCAGTGGATGCTGTGGACGGAACAGGTACAGCTCGCCTTCTGTGACATGACTCTGGAATGACACCCCGGCACCAAGTAGAATATGACTAGCCATTGCTCGTACAGCTTGCCTTCTTCGACATGACTGTGGAATGACACCCCGGCACCAAGTAGAATATGACTAGCCATTGCTCGTACAGCTTGCCTTCTTCGACATGACTGTGGAATGACACCCCGGCACCAAGTAGAATATGACTAGCCATTGCTCGTACAGCTTGCCTTCTTCGACATGACTGTGGAATGACACCCCGGCACCAAGTAGAATATGACTAGCCATTGCTCGTACAGCTTGCCTTCTTCGACATGACTGTGGAATGACACCCCGGCACCAAGTAGAATATGACTAGCCATTGCTCGTACAGCTTGCCTTCTTCGACATGACTGTGGAATGACACCCCGGCACCAAGTAGAATATGACTAGCCATTGCTCGTACAGCTTGCCTTCTTCGACATGACTGTGGAATGACACCCCGGCACCAAGTAGAATATGACTAGCCATTGCTCGTACAGCTTGCCTTCTTCGACATGACTGTGGAATGACACCCCGGCACCAAGTAGAATATGACTAGCCATTGCTCATAATGAACGTGTGCACCAAAGAAACAGCCAGGACACAAGTCTGACCTACCTACCGGCCGCAACATTACGACGCATTGAACGTGCCGCATACCATCCTCCGGCAACTGGCGACAACCGCCCCCGAGGTGTCTCAGATTCCCTTGAGCAGGCTAACAGCCGTGGAGCAAGCGCCTCGCCACCCAGTTCGCAATGGAGATGCGTCCTGTAAGGATATAGTGCTCGCGACGGCGAACATTGGGTCCATAAGCGCGAGGTGTCGGACGGTGGCGAACCTGCCGGCGGACATTGTTGCCCTACAAGAAACCAGGGCGGGCCCAGAAGCGAAGAGGACGAGTGAGCTCTTTCTAGGAGCGTACGGATGGGACTGCCACTGGGGAGAAGACGTACCGATTGTTGTCGGCGCGAACGGAATCGGACAGCGGGTGCCGGGCGGCACAGCGGTCACCACCCGCGGGTTAGTTGCCAAAACCACACAGCCTACCACGGAGTTGGAGAAGCGGTTGGCGAAAAGCACACGGGTCGCACATGCCGTTGTAGCAACAGGCAATGCGCGAATGGTTCTACATGTTCTATCGGTGTACGCGCCTGTTGGCAGGGAGCAAGCGGTAGTCCAGGAACGGGAGAAGCTCCTTGCCGATGTGTTCGAGATGGCTGCAGGACTCGGGCAAGTGCCGATAGCTGTCTTGGGCGATTTTAACACACCAACAGGGGAAAGCATGTCCCTGGCGGCTGCCTGCCAAAATGGATGGGTAGATGCGGCAGCAGCCGCCCAGGAGGGCTCAAATGCCCCTCCATCCACTTGCTGGGCGGGGGCAGCAGGCTCTCGCATAGACATGTGTTTTCTCAACGCCGTAGCAGCGCGGACGTTGGTGACGGTGGAAACCGCCAAGGCAGGAGAACACGACATCCCGACACACTGTCCAGTGTTTGTTACACTCAGCATCCCGGCATCTACACCGCCCGAGCGCGGTCACTGGATACCCACTCCTTTCCCGAAGAAGCCGCCGTTGATGACGCAGGAGGAGATGAGGAGTGTACTAACCACGGCCTTGGACCGCAACCGCGCGGTCAGCGGAGCAGACGGGGCGCTGAGAAACGCATCGGAAGTGGCGGAAGCCTACCTGACTGGCCTGCACTGGAAGAGCCTCCCGCCAGGATCAACCGCCTACCGGGGCAGGGCTGGTGGATTCACCACTCGGAAGGCGCACGCGTCCGCAAGGCAGGCGTGCACGGCACGGGGTGCGACGGATAGGTCCGTGAGACAGCGGGACAAGGTGATTGGGATGCTACGCACTGTGATTGCCGAGGCGAGGCAGAGGCTGAGCGTTGGCCAGCCTAGCGCAATGACGGTTGCGGAACGGAACGCGAGAAACGCTTTGCATCGGTGTACTGCTGAAGAGTCATTGGCGCAGCACCCCTGCACCGGGGACGAGGATGAGTTGCAGTACCTCGTGGCGACAGCAGAGAAGTTGGTAGGGACGCAACGCGAAGCTGTAGCAGAGCTGAAGACGGAGCGTTCTCGCCTCTGGAAAGAGAGAATCCAGAAAGCGTGGGGCAGCCAAGAGAAGGGTGCGATCTACCGTTTCCTGGCCGGACAGCAGGGAAGCCCATCGGTGTTCCTGCGGCGAGGGGACGGGACTCTGACTGCATGCCCGAGGGAAATCGACGAGATGCTGAGAGGACCTGAAGCCTGGGGCGGAATATTTCAAAAATACACGGACATCCCGGAGCCCCAATGGGAGGCCTTCAAGACTCACTACGCCCGGTACCTCCCTGCGCCGCACGCGATGGAATGCAGACCTATCGGCGCGGCCGATGTGGATGCGGCCCTCAAGAAGATGAAGAAGACAACATCCCCCGGATTACACGGATGGCGTGTGCATGAGCTAAGGCAACTGCCGCCTGAAATCCTGGAGCTAATGGCCGATGCCATGAACGCAGTGGAAACCGAAGGACTATGGCCGGAGCAACTCATGCACGCAATAATACACCTCCTGCCGAAGCCCGAGAGCACCGGAGATCCCCTGTCGCAACGGCCCATATCCATAACCCCCGTCCTATACCGGATCTGGGCAGCGATAAGGGCGAAAGAAGCACTCGCGTGGATGGACGAGATCGCGCCAAGCGGGATGCATGGCTGCCGGAAGGAGCATGGCACGGACGACCTAATATGGCACTTGGCAGCACTCATTGAGGAGGCGCACCTGACAGGTGAACCACTCTACGGCCTTGCGTTAGACTTCAAGAAGTGCTTCGACTCGGTCCCGATTGAGATAGCTTTTAAGCTGGCTGGGGAGCTTGGATTCAACGAGGTTGTGCTGCGGACCTTGCGGGTGGCCTACGCCAGCATGCAGCGCCACTTTCGAATGGGAGCGACAGTAGGTGAGGGCTTCATTCCGACGAACGGGATCATGCAGGGATGCCCCCTAAGTGTCATTCTCATCAACGTCCTGATTAGCGTTTGGATGCGACACATAGCAGACATCGAAGCAGCGATACCACTCTCGTATGTCGACGATGTGTATGCGATGTTGAAGTCACTCGCAAACCTGGAGGAGGCGGCCAGGCGGTCAGGACGGTTTGCAGGGCTGACCGGGATGAAAGTCTGCACGCAGAAGAAATCGCATTTCTTCACAACGGCGCCGGACGCTCCGCAAACGATCGAATACGCGGAGAGCAAAGACGAGGAGGGGAACAGCGAGCAGACCGAATTGATACGGAGGCGCACAACATTTGATGCCCTGGGGGCGATGATAACGACGGATCGGGTGCCGCCGGGGGAGGCGATACAACCGTCAAGGCGTATCTTGGAGAGAAACGCTGAAGCCGAGCTCGTGCTGAAAAGGGCTAGCTGTCTCCCGCTTCCAGGCGACGCAAGAGACCTGGTCGTTAGTATGACGGCAGGGGCAAAGCGGTACTACGGCACCGCAGTGTCCGAACTCAGGAAGCGGGACATCGTGCGCCTACGAAGGCTGTTTACTGACGCGGTGTGGACGGGACCGCCGCGGCGAGCCCAGGAGGCCGTGCTGCACATACTGCACCACGGGCACAGACTCGACCCGGTAGTAGTGCCCGTTTACCGGAGAATAACCACCTGGGCTGTTCAAGTCGAGAAGTGGGAGTCCGCGCGGACTCTGTCCCGGACGGCATGGGAGCAAAGCGACACGCTACTAATGCTGAGAGGGCCCCTAGCCCTTTTCAAGAGAGCTCTGGATGGGCTCCAGTGGCGCTGGGTGGCACCGACCAGCATTGCCTACACGAACGAAGCCGGAGACGAGGTAGTGCACGATGCAGCGGCGCAAGGCTGCACCCGAATCTTTCAACACGACTTGCGGCACGCGCTGAGGCTGCGTGAGATGGCTCAGCTCGCAGCGCGGCGAGCAGCGGACTTCGGGGGTGTGCAGAACGGGGTAGACCACCAGGCAACCCGGCACCTACTAGAAATGCGGGACTCCCCCCTCACCGCGTACGAAGCCGGCATGCTGAAGTCGGTACTTGCGGGGGCCACACCGGCAACCGGGCGAACGGGGTTGGGTGAACGAAACTGCCCGTACTGCGACACACAGGACCGGGAGACGGTAGAGCACTTGTTCTGGATGTGCCCAGCCTGGGAACGAAGTCGATCGAAGCACGGAGACTTGGTAAACGTGCAAAGGAATTGGCCCCCGTGCCTACGCTTGTGCGGGGTGGCCCCAGCTGTACGAGGAGACGAAGCGATCCCCGGGCTGCCGGCAGCTAGGGAAGAAAGGTTGCGTGTACTAAAGCGGCTACACCTTTTCTTCGTCGAGGTCCTAACTCGACGTCAGGAAGCAGACGGCCTGCTTGACAGGTCCGCCAGGCATCACAGGACCGTGGACTACCCGCGTGGGTGGAAGCCATCAGAACCACACAGACTCACGGTCCCTGCCATTGCACCTTCCGCCGTCGGAACGAAGTGGAAATATGGCCAAGAGATGTGGATGGCATTTACCGACTGGCTGCAGCAGACGAAGTGGGCCCCCCCAGGGCACGATGAGCTGGGAACCAGTTTCATCGAACTGGCAGTGGATTTCGAGCTGTACACAGGACGGCGACTCCCTGACCTGAAGAGTAGGTTCTACTCAGCTCCTCCACAAGCACCAACAGGCAAGGCAACGGCAGCCCGCGCTACGTTACCGGCCCGGGAAATGGGAGACAGCAGGCTCCTGGTTTATTTCGATGGCGGGGCGAGAGCGAATGGGACCGCCTTCGCCGTTGCCGGGGCGGGGGCAGTCGTGTACCGCGATGGAGTGAAAGTGGCAGAAGTGGTCCTGCCACTGCCGACCGTGCGCAGCAACAACGTAGCAGAGTACGAAGGACTGCTAGCGGGCCTGCACCTGCTGGGGGATGCAGGCGAAGCGGAAGGAGAGGAATGCACGGTGCGAGGCGACTCGGCGCTGGTTGTCGGGCACCTCGCACGACGCATGGCATGTTCAGAGGAACTGAAGCCGTATCTGACGCGCGCGGCCTTGAAGGTGTCGTCCCTGCAGAGACGGCTGACACTGCACATTGAGCACGTTGCGCGGGAGCAGAACACAGACGCGGACGCGCTCAGCAACGCCGCCATGGACCTGGTGCAACGCCAAAGGCCCACCCGGCAGCAACAAGAGACCATGCTGGCAAACTTCCGTCGGTCCGGTCTAGGAAAAGCGCTCAGCCTCATCGAAATGGGGAAGGCGTATGGGAAGGTGGTTGCACAGCCGTGGTTCTGCGGCCATGAATACTCCACCACCGTTTTGACATCTGTGGGAGGAACGGTTGTGCGGGGTGTTTCGAGGCGTGCACAGTTATTGACCGCGACCGAGGATGTGATCATGAAGATACGCGAACACACACGAGAAAATCGGCCAGACCAACAAGAAAACAGCCCGTTCCCTCCGCACCTGGGATGGGCCGCAACTTTTTTGCCAGAGGAGGCCTATCCGGCAGGGTGGACGCAGGGAAAGCCGGATTGGAAGACGAAGGCTGAAGCGGCAGGAAGAAGCTCAAGCACGGAACCGTGCGAAGGAGCCCCCCCGTTCGAGGCCCCAGAAGGCGCGGTGAATACCTCCCGCCCCGGAGTGGTTTGCTCGCATCACAGGAAGCCGCGATGCAGGGAGTGCGTCAAAAAGCGCCTACCGGCGGAGACCTGCTGTCGCCTCAAGCAGCATCATCACGGATCGGATGGTCTAAGGCCGCGGATGCACTTTTGCACAGCACACAGACTAGGACGCTGCGGCGACTGCGTAGTAGCAAACGAAGCATTAGCCAGCTGCTGCCCGAAGCACCATGCAAACAGAAGAGCGAACAGAGACCCCCACTCCCAGCCCGAGGGTGCATCGGCCGTTACCTAGCCATAAATGAGCGTGGTCGTACTTTCGTAAAGGGAGGCACCACGTTAAAACGGGTCCGCAACACACACACACACACACACACACACACACACACACACACACACACACACACACACACACACACACACACACACACACACACACACACACACACACACACACACACACACACACACACACACACACACACACACACACACACACACACACACACACACACACACACACATACTAGCAAGCTAGCTTGAGCGCCGAAGGCGCGTCAAGTGGAATCCTATCCTGTCCACGAGAAGGGCGATGTATTCTTGTTTTCTCCACTCTTTTACGAGGTTGGAAAGGCTGGTTGATGCAAACAACGAACAGGCCAAAAAGGAACCGCACTGCCTTACATCTCTTGTTTGCACTCCCTCCTTCCCAGTTATTCGTGCCGTCTCTCGGCCCTTTCTTTCCTTTCTTCTTGGTTCATGTTCTGTGCCTGACGGATACGATATGATGTTTTCTTGTTTCACCGTTTTGCTGCCATTTGGGAAATCCACAGCACAGCATGGGTTGCATGTGATTGAGCAATAAACTCGGGACAGGATAAAGGATTCCACACACACACACACACACACACACACACACACACACACACACACACACACACACACACACACACACACACACACACACACACACACACACACACACACACACACACACACACACACACACACACACACACACACACACACACACACACACACACACACACACACACACACACACACACACACACACACACACACACACACACACACACACACACACACACACACACACACACACACACACGCGCACAGGAGTCTTCGACCTGAAGTGGCACCCACAAGGGAACGGCGCCTTCAGCATAGCCGGCGCAGACGGGAGCGCGCATGTGTACAAAGACTGGCGGCACGCTGGCCAGACACCGTCGGTCCAGTGCGCCGACGCGGGCAAGGACGACTACTGCCTTTGCGTGGGCTGGTCGTTGGACGGCCAGCAGCTGGCTTACGGCTCCCGCAACGGGCGGATGTGTCTGGCGGATGCGGCGTCGCTCGAGCAGCACCAGGCGTGGGACGCCCACGAACATGAGGTCTGGGTCGCCTCTTGGATTGACCGATCAGTCCTCGCCACAGGTACCGTTAGGCGTTTCTTTTGTTGCATAAGCACCTCTAGGTACCAGGGAAAGCCTGCCCCACGGGAGCCAAGCTTCACGTGTTCGGCGGTACTGCAGAGCCACGGGCCTACAGGTCAAGTGGCTACCGATTTCCAAACTAAAGCATCAAGGCGCTCGCGTTGAACACAAGCTCGCCGAGACGGTCAGCCACAGGGCAGAGCGGACGGGGTTGTAGCACTGTGCTGCCTCCGACTTAAGCTTTGCAAACTGTGGTTGACCGTCACGTTCCTGGACCAGGAGCGGCTTCTTTTCTTTCCAGCTTTACCAGCTTCGGCTGACACCATTTGCGCACTTAACCATGGTTAAGAAGACGACTGAAAACATAGACACAAAGGTAGCTCAAAGCATTTGCAAAACTAGTCGAACACGCATGAACGACAGTGTTTTGCCTACTCGTTCAGCTAAAATTTTCCTCGAGAACCACACTACCTGTTTTCAGGGTCCGACGACGGCCGTCTGAAGCTGTGGGACACACGGATTGGCTTCGACTTCCCCACGGCCAGCCGCAGGTTCGATGCGGGGGTGACGGCAGTTTCGATGTCCGGTGGCAACCTTCTGATCGGATCGTACGACGAACGCCTGCACGTACTGAACCCGTCTGCCCTCAAGCGCGATTTGGCAACTTCCGAACCCCTAGGAGGCGGTGTCTGGCGTGTCAAGCCGTGCCCTGACGAGGCTTCCGACTCACTTCTCGTGGCGGCCATGCAAGGCGGCGGCTACAAGCTGTCGGTGGACGGCGAAGAAGTGGTCCAAGAAGCTCACTTCGGCCTGCACGAATCGATGGTGTACGGCTGCGAGTGGCTCGTCCCCTCGCCGGGGCACAAAGGGCTGGTGGCCACGTGCAGCTTCTACGATCACGTTTTGCATGTGTGGGAGTAGGCTGGGTCGAGTCTTGACCTGTCGGGGGGTTTCGACACTCTTCTGGCTGCCATCATCAAACGGCGGGCACGGCATCCGTCGTGCTGTGCGAGGAAACTGACGGCTGAGCTCTTGAAAGTGGTGCACCATGGCACCTGTTTACCCAAGAACCACCCGCTCTGCACGTGTATCTGACATGTGCTGGTGTCACGTGCAGCTTCTACGATAGTAGGCTGGGTCGAGTCCTGACCTGTCGGTGGTTTCGACACGACTTCTGGCCGCCATGCGAGGCGGCAGCACTGCATCAGTCGTGCGAGGAAACTGACGGCTGAGCTCTTGAAAGTGGTGCACCATGGCACCTGTTTACCCAAGAACCACCCGCTCTGCACGTGTATCTGACATGTGCTGGTGTCACGTGCAGCTTCTACGATACATGCAAGGCATCAGTCGTGCGAGGAAACTGACGAACACGTAGTACACTCTGGTACCCATGTACCCACCCTCTGCATTTTTTTGCGACAACCAATTTCTGCTTCCCTGGAGACAGTATTTGTTACAGCTAAAAAGAACGTTGGCGGCGGTTTAGCCAGAACACCTGTAGGTTAAACGCACATACACAAACCGCTCGTGCTCCGGTGCCTGTTCTTTTTTGCAGCTTCTACGAGGAGTTTTGTCACTCAAACTACTGTTCTTGCGATTGCAACACCTCGGAGACGGCTTGCCTGCTGCCTCAAATTTGCTCGGATTGACCAGGATAAGGTTGCGTTGAGGAGGTGACACGCGTATGCGAGGCTTAGGGCGTCAAACCCACAACCCAAACTGAAAGGGAGATGTGCCGATCCTTGAGGACGCAGCACAGCCCGATCCTGATTTACTGGAAAGGGGTCTAACCGTGTGCGAGGCTTAGGGCGTCACACCCACACGCCGCACTGAAAGGGAAATGTGCCAATGCTTGAGGACGCAGCACACAGCCCGATCCTGATTTTACTCGAAAAGGATTTGAGGTCAAAGTACACTTGTTGAGACCCAGTTCGGCGTCCCAGATCTTTTGCACTTGGCCGTGGCAGGCGCAAGCTGGTCGCAGTTGAAATGGATGATCAGAGTCGAGCGCAGTGTTAGTTCGGACTTTGCGTGCTGGCCCGCTGTGGTTCGATCCGGATCGTAATGTGTCTCATGCTTCCTGCAAGTCCCATTGAGTAGCGGAGTACTTGTCTGTGATTTCTGTGATTGTTACTTCTGCTAAAGCTGTGCTGTTTCTGCTACTGCTTCTGCTCCTGCTCCTGCTCCTGCTGCTGCTGCTGCTTCTTCTCCTGCTCCTGCTGGTGCTTCTGCTGCTGCTGCTCCTGCGGGTGCTTCAGTCTTGCTGATGTGGCTGCTGTCTTCGTTCGTGCCGCAAAGCTACAGGCTGCGAGCGCGGACCGATTGGCTGTGGGATAGAGCTTGGGAGAGGGAAGCTCGTTCTTGGCAACAAGTTCAGCGCCCGAAATCCAAGCAATGTTTCTCAGCTAGAGGAAGCAAAAGTCGTAACAAGGTTGCTGTAGGTGAACCTGCAGCAGGATCATTACCAAAGATTTCAATTCTGAACGGAATGAGGAAACGACTTTCAAACAGATTGGAAACCGAGGATTCAAACATGGTCATGAAGGAAATCGAAAATCCCGAGCAATCGGAAAGGCAAAACAACTGTTCCCCTCGGCTCAACTGCGGTTGATCGAGGGTGACATCAATTGCACTTATCGAGTCCCGAGCGGCGATGGCACTGTATTCGTCAAAATCTTCCATCCGACTCATCAACCCGCCCACCCCGCCCTCACGGCTGCTCTCCGCACGTGCAACTTCTCACGGGAACGTGTTCTGCGTTCGCTCTCCTCTTCCTGTCACTCCCGCCGCCCCGTGCGCGTCAAGATGACCAGAACCAAAAAGTATTTAACATGGATAAGCTCGGTAGAGCCTCCTCAGATGAGCTGATGTGTCTTCATGTACATACAAACAGCAAGGCCCTTCTCAGCCTCTGGTACTTTTGTGCGTTGGCATCATGTCGGATACGGGTCACATGACTGTTCTGCGTGGTGTGTATTGGAAGTTAACCCCATCCAGCGTGTTATGCTCTTTTAGAAGGGGGGAAAAGATGAAAAAAACACCACAACACCAAAAAACAACAAAATGCTGAGGTGAAGGCAGCTGGTGACAGGTGCTGCGTTCTGCGGGCGGCGGTCGTTCAGCTTCGCGTCTCTGTTCAGCCGGAAGAACCGGGGGCCGCCGCCGCCCGGGGTCCGGAAGCAGCGGGCCGTGGTCCTCGGCTCCGGGTGGGGCGGGTTCAACTTCCTCAAGCGCATCGACACCGAGAAGTACGACGTCACCTGCGTCAGCCCCGCCAACCATTTCCTGTTCACGCCCCTCCTGCCCAGCTGCGCCGTCGGCACGCTCGAGTTCCGAGCGATCCAAGAGCCGGTGCGCACTATCCGAGGCATCAGCTATCTGCAAGCGAAGGCTCGGACGGTGACCTTGAAGGCCGACGGCGGGAAACGCAAAAAATTGCGACTCATTACCAACGCCAAAATGGCTAACCATAACCCACGACGAAAGTGTACACCAAATATACAACCCGCACTCATTTTGCCCTTTCTTGCTCCAAGAGAACCCATTTTTAATAACGGTCACACGGAGACCCTAAACCCCCGGAATCTCAAGCAAGAACTATCGCTTGTCTTACCGTATCTTGTGCTCATATTTAGAAGGGGGAAAAAAAGAAACGAAAAAAAACACCACAACACCAAAAAAAAACGAGAAAATGCTGAGGCGAAGGCAGCTGGTGACGGGTGCTGCGTTCTGCGGGCGGCGGCCGTTCAGCTTCGCGTCTCTGTTCAGCCGGAAGAACCGGGGGCCGCCGCCGCCCGGGGTCCGGAAGCAGCGGGTCGTGGTCCTCGGCTCCGGGTGGGGCGGGTTCAACTTCCTCAAGCGCATCGACACCGAGAAGTACGACGTCACCTGCGTCAGCCCCGCCAACCATTTCCTGTTCACGCCCCTCCTGCCCAGCTGCGCCGTCGGCACGCTCGAGTTCCGAGCGATCCAAGAGCCGGTGCGCACTATCCGAGGCATCAGCTATCTGCAAGCGAAGGCTCGGACGGTGACCTTGAAGGCCGATGGCGGCAAGGTCAAGTGCCGTGACATCTTCGAGGAGCACGACTTCGAAATCGACTACGACTGGCTCGTCGTCACCTGCGGCTCGAAGACCAACACGTTCAACACCCCCGGAGTTCTCGAGCGCGAGGGGGACACGGTCCTCTTCCTCAAGCACCTGCATCACGCCCGGCAGGTCTGTTCCCTTTTTTCCAGTGGGTTCCGCCGAAAAATCCCAGATTTTATTTCTTAATAGTACATCTCTACTGACGGGATCATTTCCGGAACAACGGTTGCGCATGAAAGAGAAAACGAAGCCAACGAAAAAGTGCTAATACAGGAAACCCCCCCCAGAGAGGTTTATACCCTGTACACGCGAAGAACAAGAAAATTTTGCCTTTATCATTTTCATCACCTTTGGTCAGTTGATGCTGATCGTCCGTTGCTTCGTTTATCAGTGCAAGCCCCAACTCCGGAATGTTCTTTGTATAAGCACGCGCTTTGTAGGAAATACTTGAGGAGACTGCCCGTTGCGAAATCTCGAACAGGAGGTAACTGTGCAGGTGGTGTGGTACTCATCGGCATGCCGATGGCTCCACTATCGCAACAATATTCCAATCTCGAAAGAGAGTGTAGCCCACATGAAACACAGGTAAATCTGGGTTCAGTGGCGGGCGTAAGCGTTCAGCAAAAAAGACCCACTTTGTAGTTGTATTGTTTTCTCCCCCTCTAGCCTGCGTCGAAATGAGCACAAGGCGGTCCCTCGAGTATTTTAGTGCCGAATTTAACAATCTGACAAGTGGGCTATACTTCGATTCAGCCGTTACCCACTAAATGCCCTGAGCTTAAACACTCATTCGGAGAGGAGTCACAGGACCCGTGTCGGATACTCAAAGCTGGCTGGTGAAAGTGACAAGTGGGCTATACTTCGATTCAGCCGTTACCCACTTAATGTCCTGAGCTTAAACACTCATTCGGAGAGGAGTCACAGGACCCGTGTCGGATACTCAAAGCTGGCTAGTGAAAGTGACAAGTGGGCTATACTTCGATTCAGCCGTTACCCACTAAATGCCCTGAGCTTAAACACTCATTCGGAGAGGAGTCACAGGACCCGTGTCGGATACTCAAAGCTGGCTGGTGACAAGTGGGCTATACTTCGATTCAGCCGTTACCCACTTGATGCCGTGAACTTAAAGCACACACACACTCTCTCACACCCTAGCACACTATTAGGGCAACAACCAGGAACACACTGGTAGGTGAGCAGCGCACCTCCCGAAAGTGAGCCAAGGGCGTAGGACGTATCTGCGGCTGCTGCGGCAGTTCCGGTGGCAACCCCACACGCAGACCGCGGGGAAGGGGAACGTGTTTTCCCAACTACATTGAAGCCCCTTCCCGACCGTAGCGTCCGAGAGAGGTGCAAACATGGAGGGTGCTACGGTAGCCGTGCACGGGTCTTGGGTGCAGGGCGGGTGCTTTGTGATCCGCCGCGGTTCTCTCCTGGTGCAGTCCGGAAAGACTGGCGTCAAGTTTCGGCTCACAGCCGGCTCCCTCGGGCGGCAACCTTAAGGGAGAGAGAGAGCGCCAGACACAATCCATCTTATCCACATACGGACGGAGGGTGGGTGTTACTTTTTGGGAAAATGGACTTTTCGAGGCAAACCTTGGGCCATACTCAAAAGGGGGTTTCGTAAGTCCAAAATAGGAACCGAGGGGCCCATTTGAAAGATTTCGTGGCAGATCTTCCAACTGCGCACCTCGACGCTGAATGAATACACATGGAAGTGACCCAGGACGGGCACCCGTGGCGTCTTGCAGACACCCGCGAATTAAAAGAATTAACGACGCCATGTGGCGTAGTTCGTCCGTATGTGGTTAAAAAAAGGACCACACACACTCACCCTCGCACGCTATATCCTATCCGATGCCAACAGATCCGAAACCGCATTCTCGAGTGCTTCGAACGAGCGGCCATCCCGGACACGAGCGAGGACAGCCGGCTCCCTCGGGCGGCAACCTTAAGGGAGAGAGAGCGCCAGACACAATCCATCTTATCCACATACGGACGGAGGGTGGGTGTTACTTTTTGGGAAAATGGACTTTTCGAGGCAAACCTTGGGTCATACTCAAACGGGGGTTTCGTAAGTCCAAAATAGGAACCGAGGGGCCCATTTGAAATATTTCGTGGCAGATCTTCCAACTGCGCACCTCGACGCTGAATGAATACACATGGAAGTGACCCAGGACGGGCACCCGTGGCGTCTTGCAGACACCCGCGAATTAAAAGAATTAACGACGCCATATGGCGTAGTTCGTCCGTATGTGGTTAAAAAAAGGACCACACACACTCACCCTCGCACGCTATATCCTATCCGATGCCAACAGATCCGAAACCGCATTCTCGAGTGCTTCGAACGAGCGGCCATCCCGGACACGAGCGAGGACAGCCGGCTCCCTCGGGCGGCAACCTTAAGGGAGAGAGAGCGCCAGACACAATCCATCTTATCCACATACGGACGGAGGGTGGGTGTTACTTTTTGGGAAAATGGACTTTTCGAGGCAAACCTTGGGTCATACTCAAACGGGGGTTTCGTAAGTCCAAAATAGGAACCGAGGGGCCCATTTGAAATATTTCGTGGCAGATCTTCCAACTGCGCACCTCGACGCTGAATGAATACACATGGAAGTGACCCAGGACGGGCACCCGTGGCGTCTTGCAGACACCCGCGAATTAAAAGAATTAACGACGCCATATGGCGTAGTTCGTCCGTATGTGGTTAAAAAAAGGACCACACACACTCACCGCACGCTATATCCGATCCGATGCCAACAGATCCGAAACCGCATTCTCGAGTGCTTCGAACGAGCGGCCATCCCGGACACGAGCGAGGACAGCCGGCTCCCTCGGGCGGCAACCTTAAGGGAGAGAGAGCGCCAGACACAATCCATCTTATCCACATACGGACGGAGGGTGGGTGTTACTTTTTGGGAAAATGGACTTTTCGAGGCAAACCTTGGGTCATACTCAAACGGGGGTTTCGTAAGTCCAAAATAGGAACCGAGGGGCCCATTTGAAATATTTCGTGGCAGATCTTCCAACTGCGCACCTCGACGCTGAATGAATACACATGGAAGTGACCCAGGACGGGCACCCGTGGCGTCTTGCAGACACCCGCGAATTAAAAGAATTAACGACGCCATATGGCGTAGTTCGTCCGTATGTGGTTAAAAAAAGGACCACACACACTCACCGCACGCTATATCCTATCCGATGCCAACAGATCCGAAACCGCATTCTCGAGTGCTTCGAACGAGCGGCCATCCCGGACACGAGCGAGGGCAGCCGGCTCCCTCGGGCGGCAACCTTAAGGGAGAGAGAGCGCCAGACACAATCCATCTTATCCTCATACGGACGGAGGGTGGGTGTTACTTTTTGGGAAAATGGACTTTTCGAGGCAAACCTTGGGCCATACTCAAAAGGGGGTTTCGTAAGTCCAAAATAGGAACCGAGGGGCCCATTTGAAATATTTCGTGGCAGATCTTCCAACTGCGCACCTCGACGCTGAATGAATACACATGGAAGTGACCCAGGACGGGCACCCGTGGCGTCTTGCAGACACCCGCGAATTAATAACTATTTTTTACCGGGAAACAAGAGTGCTTTTTTCCCCCGAGGGCTGTTTTCGCCCGAGGGCATCAGCCCGAGGACGAAAACAGCCCGAGGGGGAAAAGTTGGCCCGAAAAAATGTTTTCCCCGAGGGCAAAGCCCGAGGGGAAAACATTTTTTGAGGGCCAACACACTCTTTTTCCCGGTAAAACGTGATTTTTTTTCCGGGTGTGTACGTTTTTTTCCCGACCACAGAGCAAAGCAAGAAAGAAGAAACGTCACCAGATCTAAGCATGTGTGCAGGCTAATAACGACTAATGTGGGGATGTGAAAGTCTATGGGCACACATACACACGCCCACATACACGCACACACCATGACTACAAGTGCTGTGCACTCGTCTCTGCTACTGCAGGGCGAGCGCGTTCCTTTTCACCACGACTCATGCTTGATGGCACAGAATTGGATGAGAAACTCTTGCTATGGCGCTCTGTCAACAGATTTTCGTGGGTGCTGTCACTTTTGGACATCCATTGCCTGCAGGTTGCCTTTAGGAAAGTCCGAAAAATGGCGCTTTGTTTCCGGGAAAAAAAGTACAACCCGCAGGAGTATTTCACCAAAAATCATGCTTGATGACGCAGAGCAGGACCAGCAGCTCTTGGCATGGCGCTCTGTCGGCAGTTTTTCGTGGTTTCCATCGTTTTTGGACACCTATTGGCTGTAATTTTCCTTTAAGAATATCCGGGAAATCGTGCTTTTTTTGCCGGGAAAAAAAGTACAAAAATGTACTTTTTTCCCCGGAAAGCATTTTTTACCATCCCGGGAACCATGGACCGTTACATGGGGAGGAGGGAAAAAAAGTACACACCCGGAAAAAAAAGAATTAACTACGCCATATGACGTAGTTCGTCCGTATGTGGTTAAAAAAAGGACCACACACATTCACACCCTCGCACACTATGTCCGATCCGATGCCAACAGATCCGAAACCGCATTCTCGAGTGCTTCGAACGAGCGGCCATCCCGGACACGAGCGAGGACAGCCGGCGTCAGCTGCTGACGTTTATCGTCGTGGGAGGGGGCCCCACGTCGTGCGAATTCGTCGGCGAGCTGTACGACTTCATCCAAGAAGACTGCAGCCGAAACTACCCGGAGCTGAAGCCGTACACGAGCGTGTACTTGGTCGAAGCGGGCCCGCACCTGCTCAGCAGCTTCGACCAGAACCTCGCAGACTACGTCGTGCAGCGTTTCAAAAAGAGGGACATCCACGTCATCACCGGTACACCCGTCTCCGAGGTCTCCGACAACGTCGTGAAGCTGTCCGATGGGCGCGAGTTCCCGTATGGTATGTACGACCCCCACACGGGCTGTGCCTACAAGCAGACGCGGTTCCATTAAAAAAGAAAGGGAAACAAAAGGACCTTTTAAGACGCTAAGAGTGAGGGAAGACGCAACCCAATGAAATGAAAAGTATGAGAAAGAGGGAAAAAGAAATAAATAGCCGAAGGGCGCCCATCCATCTTGGACCCAAACAAAGCTCAGGACGGGGAGACTCTGCCTGAAGGAATCAACCACCCCCGGGTGGGATAGTCTGACACAAGTTGTCAACCAGTGATTTATATATGGGTCTGGGGCTCGGGGCCACCCCGAGCGCGAAAAAAAAAAAAATTGCCTTAATTTTGGGCTGGGGGTTGGGGTAGGGCCGGGTCACTACCAACCGGGATCAGCGGGGGTGAGGGACGAAGCCATGGCGAAGCCATGGCGAAGTCATGGCGAAAGCCATGGCGAAGCCATGGGGACAGGAAGAGTAAAACGGAGGCGGGGAAAGAGGAGGCAGGAGGGCCAGGGGCGGAGGGCCAAAGGGGGTGGTGGGAGGCGAGACGTTGACTACCAAGTCTAATTAAATTTGGGATCGGAAATTGAACGTTGACTACCAATTCTAATTAAATTTGGGATCGGAAATTGGACGTTGACTACCAATTCTAATTAAATTTGGATTCAAAATCGAACGTTGACTACCAATTCTAATTAAATTTGGGATCGGAAATTGGACGTTGACTACCTATTCTAATTAAATTTGGATCCGAAATTGGACGTTGACTACCAATTCTAATTAAATTTGGATTCAAAATTGAACGTTGACTACCAATTCTAATTAAATTTGGGATCGGAAATTGGACGTTGACTACCTATTCTAATTAAATTTGGGATCCGAAATTGGACGTTGACTACCAATTCTAATTAAATTTGGATTCAAAATCGAACGTTGACTACCAATTCTAATTAAATTTGGGATCGGAAATTGACGTTGACTACCAATTCTAATTAAATTTGGATCCAATTGAACATTGACTACCAATTCTAATTAGATTTGGGATCGGAAATTGGACGTTGACTACCAATTCTAATTAAATCTGGATTCAAAATTGAACGTTGACTACCAATTCTAATTAAATCTGGATTCAAAATTGAACGTTGACTACCAATTCTAATTAAATTTGGGATCGGAAATTGGATGTTGACTACCAATTCTAATTAATTTTGGATCCGACAATAGACGTTCACTGCCACTTCTAATTAAATTTGGGATCCGACATTAGACGTTGACTACCACTTCTAATTAAATTTGGATACGACATCAGACGTTGACTACCGATTGTAATTACATTTGGAATCCGAAATTGGACGTAGACTACCATTTCTAATTAAATTTGGGACCCGAAATTGGACGCTGACTACCAAGTCTAATTAAATTTGGATACGCCATCAGACGTTGACTACCGATTGTAATTAAATTTGGAATCCGAAATTGGAAGTTGACTACCAATTCTAATTAAATTTTGGATTTGGCATCAGACGTTGACTACCGATTGTAATTAAATTTGGAATCCGAAATTGGAAGTTGACTACCAATTCTAATTAAATTTTGGATTTGGCATCAGACGTTGACTACCGATTGTAATTAAATTTGGAATCCGAAACTGGACGTTGACTACCAATTGTAGTTAAATTTGGGATCCGAAACTGGACGTTGCCTATCAATTCTAATTAATTTTTGGATTTGGCATCAGACGTTGCCTACCAATTTTAATTAAATTTGGAGCCAACCCTGAACGTTGACTACCAATTCTATTTAAATTTGGAATCGGAAATTGGACGTTGAGTACCGATTCTAATTAGATTTGGGGTTCGGCATCAGACGTTGACTACCGGTTCTAACTGAATTTGGATTCAATACTAGAAGTTGACCGGTGCGGAAATTCTTCGCTGTACCGTACCGTGCGCTGGGGGGCGCTGCCCCCCAGACCCCCCTCTCTTACAAATTAGCTTAACCATTTCGTCTGATTCTTGTTCCAACACTGAGGTTGGGTGGCTTAGCCTGGGCTGGCCTGGTAGTGCTTGCCTCTTGACTACCAATTCTAATTAATTTTGGATCCACCACAGGACCCCGAGGGCGACAAGGACTTTTCTGCAGAGGAGGAAAAGCTATATAAATCCCTGTTGTCAACAGGAAAAAAAAAAAAACTGGCTGCTTTTTGTAGTAAACTCGGGCAGCGTGTTTGGGAGTTCTCCAAGATTAGCCCAACGATCATACTCGCTCACTATCGTTTACTAGCAGGCTAATCCTCCCCCCCGGCACGTACAAAACAACACACGCCCGTTCTGTTTCCTGTAGTAAGCGGTCGGGGTTTTGAAGTTTCCGTTTGACTTGTGAGGCGGGGGGTTTTTTATGGTAACAAGCTTGCTTGTCTATATCAAAAAGTGTCGGATGGCAGCGTGCTGTGTTAAATCACTCAAAACAGGGTTTACACACGTACGCACAAGCAAAACATATGCCGGCCGTGCCTACCCTAGAACAAATGGACCTACCGAACGTAGATTGGGATGCCATCCCAGTCGTACTATATCCGGCGAGCCGCCCTCGCTGCTGTGGGACGAAGACAATGCGTTTTTGCCCCATCATGCGACACCGCCCATGATGTCGCCAACTTCTTTGTGCTGTTAGTACCAGCTGTTGGTACCAGGGACACGGGAGCCATTCACGTGTTCGGCGGTACTGGGCCTACGGGTCAAGTGGCTAACAGTTTCCCAAACTAAAGCATCAAGGCTTGGCGCACCTTGGGGCTTGGCGCTCGCGCTGAACACAAGCTTGTCGAGACGGTCAGCCACGGGGCAGAGCGGACGGGGTTGTAGCAGTGTGCTGCCTCCGACTCAAGCTTTGCACCATCACGTTCCTGGACCAGGAGCGGCCTTTTTCTTCTTCTTTCTACGAGGGTCAAAACATACAACCTCCCCCCCTTCTTTTTAGAAGCATTTTCTCCTTTCCTCCTTTACTTTGATCATAGGTGTCACGGCAAGTTTTGGCAGCCGCTGCTTAACAAAAGTGCATGCTAATCCATGTGGTTCATGTACTTAAAAGAACTCAATGCTTAACAAAATTTGACGTGGGCGGCTTTAGATTTACATCTGAATGACACCTCAAAACAAAGTTGTCGACAACTATCAAGTAAAATAATAGAACAAAACTACGCATTTCTTCTCTTTGTGCTGATAGAGCAGGGTCTGGGCAGTGTGTTTTGTCACGTGTGGTTGCGCATCCGTGTATCATCGTGTTTAGCTTTCGTGACCAGCACCAGCCGTTTTCCATTTTCCAATTTTACCATCGTGTTGTCTCTGTCTCTCTCCCAGTTTAGGATCAGGTGACCTAACCCAGCAACTCATTACCGACAGGCATGGTCGTGTGGTCGGCCGGTCTGCAGCCGGTGAAGTTTGTGGCGAACGACGACGGGTTCCCGAAGGGACCGACCGGACGGATCCTGACGGACGAGTACCTGCGCGTGAAGGGCGAGGGCAAAGGCTTTGAGCGGATCTTCGCCTTCGGTGACTGCGCCGTCATCGAGTCCCGGCCGCTGCCGCCGATCGCCCAAGCCGCCCTGCAGGAGGCTAACTACCTCTCCGACGTCTTCAACGTGGTCCCCGCGACCACGGGGCCGACGCCCGAGGAGTTCCCCAACAAGACGCCGTTTCAATACCTGTCCAGAGGTCTGTTTTTCTCGTATAATAACAATTAATTGTAAACACGAAAGAGAGAGAAACGCTGGCAGCGTGTTTTGGGAGAAGATTAGCCTACCGATCATATTCACTCACTGTCACTCACTCACAGGCCAATCCTCCCCCGGCACGTACAAACAAAAGCACCTGCTTTGTAGGAAACCCTTGAGGAGACTGCCAGTTGCGAAACCTCAAAGGCATCTCAAACATGGTGTGGTACTCATCGGCATGCCGATAACTCCCCACTATCGCAACAATATTCCAAACTTCAAAGGAGGTACATGTGCTGTAGCCCACACGAAACACGGGTAAATCTGGGTTCAGTGGCGGGCGTAAGCGTTCAACAAAAAGGCCCACTTTGTAGTCGTATAGTTTTCTCCCCCTCTAGCCTTCGTTGAAAGAAGCACAAGGCAGTCAGTCGAGTATTTTGTTATCCAAATATGAAATGTTGAAGGAGAATGAGAAGCTCGTCGCCGCAAACTGTGGCGTTTTCACGTGTGAATCCAGCTTTATGTAAAAACGATCAGGCACTGCATTTCAACGAAAACAACACTCTCTTTTCATCATCATCATCATCATCATCATCTTTAGTTTTGTATTACGCGGTTGTTCGAGTGACGAGCTCTTATTTTCCACGGGGTCGAGGTGGATACAATTGACCGGTGTGTGGATGAAATAGTCCAATCGAGCGATGGCAAACGACTTCAAGTCGGTGCAAGTCCGCAAGAGCTTCAGCTCTAATCAGCTTTTGACGGTAGTGTAGTGGATTACCGCGGTGACAGCCGCGGTTGTCATTATCAGAAAGTGTACTGCGGAAATTACCAAAACAGGTGATAACACGTACGCAGTGCTCCCGCCAACGAAAAAGTGTGAGGAATTCCTCAAAAAAAAGAGGCTGGAAAAATGAGGGTGAGGAATTCCCCATGAGGAATTCCTCATCTTTTTCCCGTTGGTGGTATCGTGCAGCCAAAGCACTTCATCACGGCCTACTCTCTGCTCGGCGTGATGGGCTGCTGGCTGCAGCAGTGCCACCAGTATGTTGGTCAATATGTCTATTGCGACAAACGGTCTTCTCCACCTGGATGTGCCGTACCGTTCGAACGACACTACAATATGGCCACCAGTGGCAACTCGAAGGAGGAAAGCAATCCAAAAACGAAATTAAAAACAATCCAAAAAAACGAAATTGGAAACGTGTGGAAATCCACACGTTCCACATGCGGAGCATATGCCCTGGCTGCGCTGCTGTGTGCGCTCGGTTTGGCGCCGCCCAGGCGGCTTTCCTTGACACTCGTTTGGTTCGGAACGATTGCTCCGTCTTCTTCCAGACAACGACGCATACCTCACTACTGGAGCCGAAACCACGGCCACTTCGTTGGGAATTAACGACATCAACACGTTTCAGGTTCCATGGCTATGCTTGGGGGCTGGCGCGCGGTGGCTGACTTTTCGCACGTCGGGGAAGGCGAAGGCAAGAACCTCGGTAGCGTCACCGGAAGAACGGCTTTCTTCCTTTGGCGAACCGCCTACTGGGGCAAGCAGGTGTCCTTGGTGAACAAGATTCTCATCCCGGTATGCCTTCCTTATTTCGTATGTGTCAGCCGAAGCTTCACCAGCTTCGGCTTACACCATTTGCGCACTTAATCACGGTTAAGACGACGACTGAAAGCATAGGCACAAAGATATGAGACGATGCCAAAACCCCCCCCCCCTTTCATAGGGTTAGCGTCAGTTTCAATTGTGAGGCAAATACCTCACATTTTGAAAAAAAAAAAAAAAAAAAAAGGAGCCCAGCACGAGCTGCTGTTGTTGACAAAAAAAAATCTGGGGAGGAAACTGGTGTCACATCCTCTAGTCCACCTTGGAAAACGGAAAAATCCAAAAGAAATATGCGTTTTTTTCGGGAACCCTGGGGGCCAGTCCCGTGGTGTATGGGTCAAACTGGGTTCAACTGCTGGTGGGGCCTAGCTAAAGTCTCATCATCAGGAGGGCAGTCATAAATACGTCACCAAGAAACATACCCAAAAAAAAATTGCCGCTGCGCGGGGCCAAGAAACTACTCCCCTCTCAAAAGTGTATCCAAAAAAAATTCGCCGCTGCGCGGGGCCTGAGTTAACAATAATAAGCCAAACCCGTTCTTATACAAGACGGGGAGGACGCGATCTGAAACACAGGGGTCCTCGGTGAAGCACCCTGGTGCAGTCGGTCGGGGGTCCAACCCACTGCACCACGGTGCAACAGCGAACAGAGGCTTTTCTTCCGCGCAAACTGCGCTTTTTCTGAAGAGCTTCCAGCCGAACCCCTGTATTTACATCTCTTCGAGACAAAAAGTGCCCAATATAGCTTTCCCACCAGAAAATGGCTGTCCCTCACATTATTTTCAGGTTGTACACGATTTTGAGGGTCACGCTAATACCCTGGTGCTTATTCAGGGCATTAGCTTCCCATTCCAAATTCCGTCAGCTGACGGAATTTGGAAATCCGGGCGGCTCAAAAAATAAAATAAATGAGCCAATTCACCTACCCCCTGATCGAGCGTAATCGAGTGTAATATAGTGTAATCGAGTGTAATCGAGTGTAGTAGAGTGTAGTAGAGTGTAGTCGAGCGTTGTAGAGTGTGATCGAAATTGACACTAGTATTTTGGGTTCGACCACTGGTGGACCCCTGGCTGGCCCATGAGCGACCATGTTGACCACTGTCTGGCCCAAGAAGTGCCAGGCACAAGCATACGAGGGACGGAAACCGCAGGTGTGGGCCTTCACCGTGGTAGAGCCAGGCTAGATTCGGGGTGGCGCCCTGGGAGGGACAGGGACGGGGGTAGTCACGCCTTAGTCCCAGGGCCTCTCCCCACCCATCTGTATGTGATCTCCTGGTCATCGCTACCGCGCTGACCTTTCCCGAGAGCACATCAAAACAAGTCAAAGCCCGCTGCCCACTGCCCTACAAGAGACATGCTTTGCACTCTCTGAATGCCCATTGACTGTGCTCCGCTTCAGCCGACTGCTTTGGAAGAGGTACTGTGCTCCGTTTGGTGCCGACTGCCCTGCCAGAGACGTGCTTGCAGACAGAGGTCGGCCGCCGCTACTTTGGTTTTCTCTCGCGTCTTCCCAGCTCCGCCACCTTCCCAGAGGCTTGGGGAGAGCCACGAGCTCCGGCTGTAAGGGACGAGACCGAGGTGCGACGCTGGCCCCGGTCGCAATCTGTATGTGCCGGCCCGGCCCGATTAGGCCTTTGGAGTACCGCGTGAATGGCGCGATTGGGCCCACGCGCATGCAGCCTGTCTGCTCGCAGTCACGCCGGCCGGCCCGCAACCGCAACCACATTCGCTTGTGCCCACACACCAGCTCTTCTTATCGAGCTAGCAATCCAGCTAAGGAGCACAACCGAGGATCCGAGGCGGAATCATGCCCCACAGTGGGCGCACGAGAGCAGACAGCGATGAAGGCCGCAGGGACAGGGTGTGTCAGCCAGGTTCCTCCCGCAGACGCACTACCCATCGGAATGTGACAGCGCAAGTAGGCTCGATGGAAGCACGAAGTGAAGCAGGATAGACGAGCTACGGAGACGAGACGAGTCGTGTACCAGGGGCAGGCCGGGACGATGAACCGCATGAAGCCGAAGAAAAAGTTCAAGAACGAAGCAACACCACAAGCCGCGTGCAGCCAAGCAGACCTCCCGGAACCTACGTGGGCAGTAACGAGGAGCCAACAGATGAGTGTCCACTGAACCCCCTTGCCAATACCCCCAACGACTATGGCACGAATTGCGCAATGCCAGACGGTAGCGTCTGACAATGGCATGCGCCTAAAGGTGAGATTAGCCTCCGTCTTCAACCGCCTTGTTATCGCCAGGGAGATCGAACCCACAAACAGAAACTTGACATCTTCGAGGACAGGGTGTCTGCCAAGCGCTTGTCGAACAGCCATATCGCCTGGAACTGCCCCGCAGGGAATGCCAAAAGGCTCGAGTATTAGCTGCGCTAAATTGCAAAGGTTGCTAATACGGGAAAATGGTACCCGAGCCCCTATGCACTCGACAACCTGCTTCCACAAGTCAGTCCGAACTTCCTCGTCCCCTGCTGCACTGCCTGGCTACATCTTTTTTTCAGACGAATATGCTTCTTTTTGTTCGATATTCGATGATCGTGCTATCAGCATCTTTAGCCCCAGAAGAAGGCTCGATAATAGACACGTTGCATCAGCTAATCAGGATTGGCTGAGTGCTGTGTGTTTAATCAATTGTTACAGTACCCCCCCAATTCACCAAAAGTTGATCGATTGTAATCGATCGTAATCGAGTGTAATCGAGTGTAATCGACGCGTAATCGAGTGTAATCGAGCTCAAGTCGCTTTCAGGGGGGGTAGGTGAATTGGCTCAATAAAAAAGTGCAAAAAACGACCTTCGAAAAAAAAGGTCGTGGGGGTCCGGTGGAGGCGTGGGTTAGGCCGCTGTGCCAGGAAGCTGGCTGGCGATCAAGGGCTGGGCTGGCGGTCAGGGACTGGGCATCGGTGGGTCGCCGCTGGGCATGGTGGGCTGGCTGGCAGAAGTGGGGCTGCCGCGGGAGCTGAGCCGAGTGAGAGAGTCGAGGCTCAGAAGCAGCCCGGAGTTCGTGACAGATTCTTTCCGAGTTGACACAAGTGCCTTGTTCCGTGTGATCTCCGGTCTGCATCTACTCGTGCCAATGATTTACCAGCACACAGTATCTGAGTTGTGGATGAATTTGAAATGGGCTGTTGTTCATTCTTCAGGAACGTGCACCCGGGGGAGCGGGCGAGGGTCACACAGGTGGCAAACAGTGCCACCAGTACGTTGGTCGTATGTTTAACGCGACAAACGGACTGAGAAGTACAAACTCTTTCTCCACCTGAATGTACCGTACCGTTTGCCGGGGGGGGCGGACCCCCCCTTTTGGAAAGTTCGGGTGGCCCAAACAAAGGCTTCTCAGTTTCAGAGCGGGAAAAGCAAATTGGCTACTGCCTGCCCCCTCTGCACTAATAAAAAAAATTTTGATGTCACCCCATACTGGCCCCGAACCCCCACTTGTGTGGCCCAAAACGGTTCCCAAACGGTTTTTGGCGGGCTGAGTCGAGGTAAAGGGGTCTCTGAAGGCCCACGAATAGGCCCAGGTGGGCCCGGAGCGGGCACTCAGCGCGAGGGGGAGAGCCCCCCAAAATGGGGTCATTTTCGGGCCTCGCCACTACTCAAGCTAGTCAAACACTTTCTGGCCTCCAGCGGGAAACCCAGACTTCAAAACGACAAGATCGGCTGTGTTCAGCCGTAGATAGCCACCAGCGGGTCCTCTTGAAGCCGAAGAGTGCTCTCGGGGGTCACAGTTAGCCCCATGTGTGCAGCGCCAGCAGTGGGCAGGCACACGCTTAGAATGTGTGGTATGCAAGTGCACCCTGCCTAGAATCCGGCTTCACCCGCTTTTGAGAACACAGTGCTTACAAGGAAAACGCGGAATATAAGGTGGAAAAATGCAAAAGAACCAAGATGAGGACTCCCCCTCAGGGTAGTGCGGTCAACGAAAACTCTAGTTTCCCTTTTCTACTTTCTCCTACTCTCGCGGTGTACGGTTTTTATTACACGGTGAACTCCAGCCTCTGAGCTGGAGTGGATCGGGAGGTCCTAGGAGAGGGTGTGGTCACACCCGCAAAGGGCATGTGCCACACCCGCAAAGGGCATGTGACACCCGCAAAGCGGGTGTGGAAACAGGGGATTTCGGTGGAAATACCTTGGTTCTCATCGGTATTCTGGACCGGCCTTGTTTCTTTTGGAATGCAACATGTTCCTTTTGAACCTCAACCCCCTCTGGATTATGTTTGTTGATTGAATTACCTCAGAATACGACTCCCAGTGCCCTTCTCTCATGGGGTTGGGCCAGTTTCGCTTGTTACTGGGGCCATGGTTTTGTATTGGGGTTTTTTGCTGTGTCTACCTTTTCTTGATTGTTAGACTCTATGTAGTGCAACAGCAGTGAATCGGAACTTGACAGATCGTGGGGTTCCACCGTTATCCACCGTTGTGTGGACCCCCAAACTGCAGACTGTAGGGGATTTCTTGTGGCGGCGGTCTGGATTTTGCGTCAGCAGGTGGACAACAACAAGGAGAAAAAGAACTCGAGAACAACCGGCGATAAAACAAACATAGCATAACTTTGTGGGAACTTACAAAGGAAGGAAGGACAGATCAAGTCTTCGATCAGAGCAAGTTATGTCATGTGCTGGCGGATGTGCCGTGTCCACGCACCCTTTGATCCAAGCTTTCTCCAGCACAGCTTGCATCGAAGAGGCTCAAGAGAGCAGGATGCTTTTTTGGACATGCTGACTCATTCCAGCTGCCTTTACTTTTACACGACATTCAGGGCATTCAGCCATGCAGTGGCATTGAATGCGGTCGCGATGTGCTGCGTCGATATGGGCAGCCATCGAGGTTCCACAGCTTTTTTGGCACAAAAGTCGCACGGCAAATATGTTTCCGTTTCATCTTCCTCTTCCTCTTCTCTCGTCTTCTTCTTCGTCTTCGTCTTCTTCGTCGTCTGCTTTCTCCTCACACTCCTCTCTGCATCGCTATCACCCGCTTCCTCCAATTCCTTCTGAGCTCTCTGCACGAGGTTCTTGGTGAGGTTCTTGTCTGGCACAAACAGCGGCAGTTGTGGGGGGGCTGTCGGCGCCTCGCAGTTGCACACACGAATCGTTCCAGTTCCACCCGCAAACCGGAACGCCGTATAGGGCCCCCCACGAAAGACGAAGTTGGTTTTCATTGCGGCAAGCTGCTCACAAAGAACGATAAGGGCTAGATTGCTACGCGCATTGCGGTGCAGGCAATCGCAAATCAAAACTGTTTGTTTTCCGCGAAAGCCTGTCTGGGACAGATCCGCAACCTTCCACGGAAGTCGGCGGGCTCTCCGTTTTTCCTCCGCGCATGCCAGATCTACCTCGCAGGTTTTTGGGCTGCTGATCATGGGCACGTCAGCTTTCCGCTCTCCGTTTTCTGCCTCCTCAGCTTGCAATGGAAGGGCATCCATGCGATCCCACCAATGGCTGAGGCTGTGGCAATACGCATTCGTTGTTGAGCCCTTTCGCACGCTTTCCATGAGGTGGAGGAAGATGTGCGCAGATAAACGGGCACGCAAAAAGGGGATGCGGGCGGCAGTTTCTTTTTGACCCCAGTAACGCCAGGGTACGTCCGAATACCGGAATTCGGCAAGGTCGCTTAGGCTGATGAATAGCCAGCGAAATGTTGGTGATAGCTCTCGTTGCGCCATCATGGAGACTACCTTCCTCACGTGCGCTCCGGTAGCATTCTGGCTGACATCGATGTTCAAAGTGCTGCACAGGTCTCGAAGTGCCGACGTACTCTCAGCATCCAGCTCCTTGAACAACGCCAACCCCATACCCTTTATGTCGTGCAGGGCTGGAGAAACGTAGTGTGCTGATGGTGCCACTGCGCTCAGCAGCGATGTGTAGCCAGCTGCAGCCATTTGGGCAAGGCTGAGGTGAGGAAAGCGATGTATGTACATGCTCCATTCGCTTGTTGGAACGGTGCATACTGCGCAGCGGTGGCCTCTTCCACCACACCCGTCAAGCCTCTGCCATCGGTCAAAGTGATCTCCGGTGATCTTTTCGATCCGAACCCGAGTCACACCGTGGCCGCGAACGATCTTTGCATTGTGAAGGCGCAAAATTGCATGGTTGAGAAACCGGTTCTCGAAATGCTTAAATTGCGCTTTCTTCCGGTCGACGACAGTTACGGACGGGACAAAACCGCCGGTTTCTGGGTATACCAGGGACATCGACAGACGTGTGCGCGCGTTGCGCGATCTCAGCGAGTTTCTTGCTGTGTACCCGTCGGTATACAGTACGCCAACAAGCGGTACGGAAGACAATCTTGCGGATTCACGCCACCCCTCCTCTTCCAAGACCTTGAACGCACCTGCTAAGCCCCGTTGCAGTCTCTCCTTTACTCGAGAGCGCGACTCCTTCTCCACTTTTCTGCAGCGCTTCACGGACACCCCGATACTCATGCTAGTACGCCGCTTGTGCGACTTATTGACAAGGTCTAGCTTTCTCTGGGAGGTCCGTGTTGCATAACGCTCTTCGATGAGAGTTTTGCCCACTTCTAACACAGCAGCGTTTGCGGATTGCATGGTTTAATTATTTGTCTTCCTGTGATGAATGAGTCCTTCGATATCGTCTCTGGGCCCCTTATCCACGGACATGGTGTGACCAGATGAATATTGCGGAAGCACTTGATCAGCGCCAGACTAAAAGGAAGCTCGCAGCAGAAAACGGAAAAATAGAGGCCAGAGTGATGCTGCCGCCGTTATCTGCGGACCTCCACGGACATGATGACCTGATCAGCGCGGCAGTGAAGGGAAGCTCGCAGAAGAAAACAGAAAAAGAAAGGTCAAAGTGATGCTGCCGCCCGTGCGGGAACACCGCCGCAGGAGGCCCTCACGAGCGGAAGTTTACGGGTGACTGGTACGATGAGGCGGTGGGACGCAGAACTGGCGAACAGAAGAGTTCTCAATACGAACTGCGGCCTGGAGGATGCTGAGGACACAGGACCCTACATGTCCTCAATGTCCTCTTCAATCAGCAGTGCCTGCTGTTCTTCCTCCTGGGGATCATTGTCGCCCGTCAGACCCAGCCCCATGATCTGGCGGTACTGCTCGTCCAGGTCCACGGCCGCCACTCCCTCGCCAGCAAGTGCTGCACCCTGCGCAATGGGGACCTTCACTTGCCACAAGCCAAGGTGGAGCTGTCTGCAGAGCACTGGCTTCTGGTCGTCAGCGGGCTCGTCGAGGACGTAGGTGGTTGGGTACAGACCCGATGGCACACTGCTGCCCGCGGGGACAACACGTACGCACTCGAGAGTGACTGTTGTGCCCACCACCTTGTAATTAACCTGTGTAAACAGGCCTTCGACGAGGGTCACATGGAACCCTTGCTCTTTTGCACCCGGCGTCGTAATTGGGAAGGCGATGCGTATGGGCTTCGACGGCTCGTCCGCATCCGTGTTCTGGGCCTGCGTAATGGACGACAGAACGGCCAGGAGATCCGCTCCGCGGAACGTGGGCTTAGTGGCTTGAACCACTTTGTTGTACAGCGCGTGCTTAGCATGTGTCTGCTGTCTCCACGCCGTGATCGGCTTGCTTCTGAGCGTGACACCAACAACCTTCACATCTTGGACGTTGCGCACTTTGCTTTCAATGCGGTATTGATCCGGAAGGGTTCTCGCCTTCGTCATTGCTGTAACCTCCCCCGCTGTGAATTTCGGCGGCTTTATGAAGTCGGTGATGACCTGCATCAACAACGGCGACTTTTTGTGGAGTCTTACTCCTGTCACCTCGGAAACGAGCTGACGCAGGCTGCTCAACCTTATCGCTGCTCCGACCTTCTTTACGAGGTATGCCTCAATAAAGTTGGAGACAACGTCGGAGGTCGCCGTGTTGTTGGCTTCGCAGTCGCTGCCATTGTCGCTGCCCTCGATCGTGCGCCTCCGCTTGTTGTCTTCAGGTGTTCGTGGCATACTTGAGGACAGTGGCATCGTTGTGTTTAAGAGTGTGTGAGTCGCTGGATGATGTTTTCTTGAGGTATCAACGAACAGGTATCTGAGAAATTGGGGGAAAAGGCAAAGTCAGTCCAGAATACTGATGAGAACACAGGTATTTACACACGAGAATCCAACTTTCACACCCGCTTTTTGGGTGTGGCACATGCCCTTTGCGGGTGTGGCACATGCCCTTTGCGGGTGTGACACATGCCCTTTGCGGGTGTGGCACATGCCCTTTGCGGGTGTGGCACATGCCCTTTTCGGACCTCCCGATTTAACTCCATCTCAGAGGCTGGAGTTCACCGTGTAGTGCAAAGGGGGGGGTTTGGCATCGTACCATGTGCTCAAAGCATCTGCAGACTAACACGAAAAGCCACCTGGGCAAAAACCCGTTTTCACATTTCTTCCGTAACTTCTTCCGTAACTCCTTACGGACGGGGCATACTACATTTTTGTGTCGAAAAGGCTAGAACCCTACTGGAGTTCGGACACGGGGCCTCTAGGGCAAAGACACGTCAAAAATGATCAATGTTTGCCGCTGGGAAGAGATGTGTTACGAAAAGCCTTTCCAAAGAAGCACCAGGTTTCCCATTTTGAAGTCGTAAAACTCTCGGGTTTGACCCGCAGATTCCCGAGAAGGCGTTCTGCGCGCTGGACAACCTCCATCCCCCACCAGGGTTTCCCCCGGCTTCGTCCTATCCAGGCATAGTTCACCATATTTCTATATGTTTATTTCGGGTCCCAACAAGTGTACTTAACCTCAAATCCCTTTCGTTAGTAAATCAGGATCGGGCTGTGCGTCCTCAAGGATTGTCACATCTCCCTTTCAGTGCTGCTTGTGGGTTTGACACCTAAGCCTCGCACACGTGTTAGACTCCTTGGCCCGTGTTTCAAGACGGGTAGTAGAAGATCGCTGTATCTGACGTGAGCCTGCGAGCGTTTCACCACCTTCGTCCGTGAGGGTGAACAGTAGTAGGCACTTCGGGGAGCATTTTTGGAACAACGGATGCACAAATGAAAGGGAAGAAAGAAGCCAACGAAAAAGTTCGGTCGCAACACTTACAAACATGGCTAGCCGTAGTTGAAGTGTATAGGCATACCTACTACCCTCATACTACCCGCCTCACAGCCTCAATGGTCAACCGGAGACCCTAAAACACCGAACCTCTAAACAACAATAAACACTAGGAAAATCCCTACCGAACGTGAACTCGGTGTCGGTCGCAAGAACCCCAGAACTGTCAAGACACATAGTGAGAGCGCGCTCTAAAATAAGTCGCATAGTCGGCAATAGGCAACAAAGGCACACGCACAAGCACACGGGCTGCCACTACCGCAGATAAGATACGCACACTACTACCCGATACTTTAAAGGAACCTTTTCGACAACGGTCACCCGGAGACTATAAAACCCTCTCTAGGTGAACCTGCACTCTGAAAAAGTGCTAGTACAGGTTCCTGCGTGTGACCTCCATACCTCCATGAAGTTTATACCCTGTACACGCGAAGAACATACGGAACCTTTGCCTTATCATTCACCACCTTTGGTCAGTTGATGCTGATCGTCCGTTACTGCGTTTATCAGCCCGAAATCTGCTAACTGGTCTGCTTGCGTCTTTTGTTCGTTGACGAAAAGTCTGCGGGATATCAGTCGTCAAGCCACCCAAGAACCAGGTGGTTGGGGGGGGTGTCGTTGGACGGGAAGAAAACCCACCCTCCCTTCCCCCTGTGACCTTGTCCAGACAAGCTTATTTCCGTAAGTCCCCTGGACGGGTATTTTCATCTGCCCGTGCAATGACTGCAAGTAAGAACCGAAGAGAAATCAAACCTTTCAGGGTACACCCATGGCTAACACATTGCGTCTAGGAGCAAGATGAAAATACCCGTCCAGGGAACTTGCGGAAATGAGCTTGTCTGGACAAGGCCGCCCGTTGCTGGGTGTGCCAGGGTTCCCACACCACCAGACGGTACTGGTGACAGTGCGTTTGGGAGGGGGGGGTGGTGGTTCAGCATTATTTTTCTGGGGCAGAAAAAACTGCATACAACTGCACTTTTGACCCGTACTTGGCCACTTTGGGCCATAAATCTGGCGAAATTTTTTTTTACCAAACATGCAATGTTGGAGGAAATAAGAACGCGTCACAGGCCTTCCACGGCGTTTCCTTGCGCCCTGTACCAAGAAACAAACGTCCAGGGCAAAGCGTTCAACGAAAAATACTAGAACGAAAAATATGTCAAGTTGGAAACCTCACAGAAGGAAGGTGAAGTTCACCTACCCACCCCCGCTGCAAGAAGCCTTCGAGCGGGTGACGGGACAGCGCCCCCTGAAGGGGGTAAAACTGCTGACCGAGGCAGCCGCCGGCTTCGTCGGCGAGCGTTTCTCCTCGGACGAGGCCACCGCGGTGCAACAGCTTCGCACCGTCGTCGCTCGGGTGTTGGCAGCACCGGATAACGCCGTGGAGGCGCTCGAGGGAGCCCAGCTGCTGCTGGCTTTCTGGCAGTTGCAGCAGAAGGCCCCGGTCCCCGTGGAGGGAGAGATGGTACGGCTCGGGCTGGTACCCGAGGAGGAGACCGACCTTGACTCTGAGTCGGACAGTGACGAAGAGGACACGCCGGTGGCAGGCGGAGGGGTTGACGACAATCGTCGGCAGCCGTCGGGGGGTCGTGGAACAGAGCTCCCACCTCCTAACATGCCCCGTTCTGCCCGGAGCCCAACAACCACCTCCACCTCCGTCTCGCCCGCGGTTACACCAGTCCCGGCTCAGCCCCCCCGTCCAACCAACGACCTGCTCGCTGTGCTAGAGAGCATGCGGGAGGAGCAGAAGGCAGAAAGGGCCCAGCAAAGAGCCGAGCTTTCCGAGCTCAGATCGGAGATGGCCAAGTTGAAGAACGGAGGCCCCCGCTCCAACCCGGCGATCTCGGAAAACGGGAACGCTCCTTCCTCGTGCCGCGGAGAAGGGAGCGATGCAGGGAGCGCGGCCTCTACTACCGCGCCGCGCGAAGCGGTGCTACTCGATCCGGCAATGTGGGTCGACATGGACCGCACAGAAAGAGCGGTGTTGCGCGTGGAGCTCGAGAGGCACTTCGCGACCCCCCTCACAAAGGCGCCGCACGAAACGGCGTTTCTCTTCGAGCAGCTCGAAGATCTCATGCATGGCATGGGCACGGGCGAAGTGGAGGACGGCTTCGCCGTCCGTCTCGCCAGGAAGGTGGTCGTCCGCCTCATCGTACTCCAGACGGGGTACGAAATGTCGTGGGAGGCGGCCCAAGCAGTTTCCGACGACTACTTCGGGGGTCCGAGAAAACCGGAGTACCTGAAGCAAGCCCTGGCACAGCGAGACAAGCACCGGACGAAAAGCCGTCCACAAAAGCAGAAGTCGGAGAAGGGGGAAAGGGGGTACACCACACAGGAAAAGGGAGAAAAGGGTGCCTTTCGCGCCAAGAAGGCCTCGGGCGGCGGGAAGGCCTAGTCGGCTCGTCCACAGAACAAGACCCGGCCGGGTTTCCCCTCCCACCCCCCCACCCAGCGCGCTCACCTACGACGTCGCCCACCCACCCCCCGCCAACCGGACCCAGCCTCCCTGTCACCGATTTCCTCAGGAGCGCCGGAAAAGCTGTGAAACCGGAGAAAAAGAAGCCCGGGCGTCCGCCCCTGGTCGAGGTGCCGCCGACGGTGCAGGAGATGAAGCGGGTCACCGCGGCGGCAAATTGTCACCTGTCGCAGGCACTGGCGGACTCAACGTGGAGGTCGCTGGAGTCGGTGCACCGCCGCATGCTTCAGTTCAAGTGGAACTGGGAGGCCCAGTCAGGGCAGGAGATCGATGTTCCGACGGCGGTGGTGCTGTGGCTCTCGCGGAAGATGCTGGGCGAACCCGGGCGCAAGCCCATAATTTGCTCTTCCGCCCTGCAGTACATGCAGGACCTGAAGTCAGCCCAGCGGCGCTTCGGGACACCAATCGGAGACTCACAGATAGTTCGCGATTTCGAGCGGTCGTTGAGAAGGCAGGGTGCCATGCGCCCGAAGCGTCAGGCAGCGCTGCGCGACATTCGAAAGGCGTTGGGGCCGCAGGCATCGACGGACGTAGGGCTTGCGATTGCGCTTGCGTGGGCCGGGGCGGCCCGGGTCTCGGACGTGATTCGCCTGAGCGTCGGGGACATCACCTGGGAGGACGGGTATGTGGCGGTGAACTGGTCGCAGACGAAGTCCGACCCCTTTCGTCTGGGTGTCACCACAGGTTTGGTCCTCTCGCAGGAGTGGTCAGAAGTGTTGAGGAGACGGACCAACGGCAGGGCTGCATCCGAGCCCCTCCTCTCGGCCACCTACCCGAGGATCAAGGCAGCTCTGAAGCGTGTGCGGCCGGAGTTGTCGTGTCACTCCATCCGCCGGGGCGCTCTTTTCCGCCTCCTGCAGAAAGGGCTCCATTTGGAGGCGATACGCCAGGTGTCGCGGCACAGCTGCCTGGATGCTCTGGTCCGCTACCTACCGGCCGGGAAATTAGCGATAGCCCGCGAGACGGCGGTGACCGCGGGCCACCTTATCATCAACAGCGGCAGCGATCTTTGAGCGGAGCCCCCGTGCTTCCGTTTTCCCCTGCGTTCCCCAAATTCCGCCGCCCTCCGAAGTACGCGCCAAACGCTGCGTACGACCCGTCCCATCTAGAGGACGGCCCAGACTTTTCTCTCCCCTACAGCCAAGCGCTCTGCGTTGAGGCGGCGGGCGGAAAGATTTCGCCCCCGGCGGTAAAGGCGAGAGGTGAGCTGGCGCAAATTTCGACGGCTCGACTGGACCTGGACGCACTAGTTAGGCTCGACTCCGAAGGCGTTCTTGCGGGTGTTCTCGACGTGTTACGCTCGGCGGATTCATTCCGTGAGGCCATGCGCGACGGGGCGCTCCGCGAGCTGGAAAACCCGCGTTACGCTAGGGGTTTGTCTCGGTTCATGCTGCGACACTTGCCGAAGCTAGAGACCTACGGGGTCGTGCGAGCGAGCACCGACGCTCGTGTTGTTCTGCCAGCCTTTACGGTAGAGAAGAAGTCCGGCGGGCTCCGCCTTGTGGCCGATGGCCGCAAGCTGAATTCGTTGATGCGGAAACCACCCGCGATGATGCTCCCGGGCATCGATACCGTGGTGGACAGGTTCCTGGCATCGAGGTTCGTGGCACAGGCGGACGCCGTGAGCTGGTTTTACCAGTTCCCCCTGGACGATTCTGTCTCTCCGTACTTCGGTATGAACCTCGCAGGCCCCAGGGGTCGCTTTACAAAGGTGCAACTGTCGGTGATGTGCATGGGATGGAGCTGGGCCCCGTGTATAGCCCAGAGGTCTGCTCGGGTGCTTCTCCCGGAGTCGGAGGGGCTGTGTTGGGTAGACAACTTTTTTGTGGTCGGTGCAACACACGACGAGGTCGAGGAGCGCTACCGGAGCTTCCTTGACCGTTGCCGCCTCGTGGGCGCGGACATCAACACCCGGGACGCCATGTACGGCCGCCCCCTCAGCCGTTTTGAAGCTCTCGGTCTGGAGTTCGACCTCGAGGCCGCGACCCCGCGCTACCGGTCGGCTCCGTCGTGGGTGCGGAAGTTTTTAGAGAGCAGTGCCCTCGGCCTGGTCCTTGCCGGGAGAGCGACACCTCGGCAGGTCTTTACTGTTTTTGGAGGGGTCGTCTGGTTCATTTTTTCCACCAGGCGGCGCTTGTGCTTCCTGAGGTCAGCGATGGCTTTCTTGCGGAGAGCTGCGTCGCTTCTTGGCGAGGGCGTAGTTTCGTGGGACGACGAGGTCGACATTCCCCCCTCCGCTCTGCACGACCTGCGGTCGGTGCTCACCGACCTGGCGTCGAATCATTGGGTCAGTCGGGTCGAAATGGATCGGCAGGCATTGCTCGCGTGGTCCGACGCATCCGACGGCGAGTGGGCGGTCGTTCTGGAGACGTGTCCGGAGTTGGCGTTTCAGGGGATGTTTACGGACTCATCGGTCCACATCTATCTGAAGGAACTGCTGGCCGCTGCACAGGCAGTCTGGTTCGCGTCGTTGGAGGTGCCCCGTTGTCTCCTGTCCGCGAAGGTGGACAACCAGGCCGCCGTTTTCGCCCTGCAAAAGGGCCATAGCAAGAACTTCTGGGCGAATGAAATCTTGTGCTTGGTCTACGGGATCGCGGACCAGGCGGGAATCATCGTTGACCCCTCCTGGGTGCCGACAGACGAGCAGCGTGCGGATGAGTACACGCGCGGGTCGCGCGCCCTGGCGACCTCGCACCCCGCCTTGAGGGATCATCTCGAGGCCTTCAGCCTCTCGCCTGCGTTTGAGTCCTGGCTCCGCAGGACACTCTAGCCTACGAAAGAAGAGCACCGTTGAGGCGGTGTACGTACCCCATGGCGTTCAACGAAAAACAATTCCCTCCCCTCATCATTTTCCGGTTTCAACCGTGGTTAGCCAGTGACGCGTCTTATTTTTTGGAAACAGTGAAATAAAATTTTTATACTCAAGCGAACGTCAGCGAAAACCCCCACAACGCACAGATGTACTGGTTCAAAGCATGGGTATTCGGGCGAGACATTAGCCGCTTCTGAGTCGATCCGCGCGACGCGAAGGACGGCTTCTTCTTTTTCTCTGGCCTAGAAAGAAGAAGAGAAGCAAAAGGCCGTTCCTGGTCCAGGAACGTGACGGTCAACCAGCTTGCAAAGCTTGAGTCGGAGGCAGCACAGTGCCACAACCCCGTCCGCTTTGCCCTGTGGCTGACCGTCTCGACGAGCTTGTGTTCAGCGCGAGCGCCAAGCCCCAAGGTGCGCCACGCCTTGATGCTTTAGTGGGAAATCGGTAGCCACTTGACCCGTAGGCCCGTGGCTCTGCAGTACCGCCGAACACGTGAAGCTTGGCTCCCGTGCAGCAGTCTTTTTCTCTGGCCTAAAACAAAAAAAAGGAAAGGCGCCGATGCCCTCCTCCTCGGGCGAGGCGGATCGTCCGGGCGATCGTTCGCCACTTGCAACCAAGCCGCAACCGCCCCGCGGCGCAGTGGAGTGCAGAACTCTACAGCATACTCCTGCTCCTCGTACACCGCATGTACCACCTCGTGGTGTAGGTATGCATAGCAGGATGCACGTAGCATCCATCTACCCTAGCATGTCATACTACGAGAGCATGTGCTGGTATGCACAGCGGGATGCTTCACAGCATCCACAGCTAGTGCTCACACCTACATGTGACCCTGCATGTATATGTATATGGTATGGTATGCTGGGAATTGTTGCTGGCTTCTTCTGGCATCATCGCACTCGTACTGAGGCGAGTCTACAGCCGTTGGCGCTACTCTACCCGCTCTCTCTTTCTCTCGGCCGAAACTAATGAGGAAGGTGAGACTGACATTCTTTGATCCTGCCGAGTTTGGTCTATTCAGTAACGCCGGAGTGACTGTCTACTTGCAACCCCGCCTCATCCCAAACTCTTCTGGTGTTGGTCCGGGAAGGCGCTCATCCTGCCATGCGCTTTGCTCCAATTCCCACAGTAAACCATAGTATGCTCTAGAGCAGTACCTAGCTACTACCGACTACTGCACTCCGCTGGACACCACAAGCAAACACACAAAAAGTGGGGGGCCCAAGACTAAATTCAAAGCGAATTTCTTCTTGGTGTCGGTCGCTACACTTACAAACTTGGCTAGCCATAGTTAACGTGTGTACTCACGCCTACATCCCTCATACTACCCGCCTCACAGCCTCAATGGTCAACCGGAGACCCTAAACCACCGAACCTCTAAACCACAAAAAACGCTAAAAAAAAACTGATGAGGCGCCTACCGTAAGTAAGGTATGTGGAAAATGGCCGAAACCACCATTGACCAGCAACGAAACTGGCACCCCACCGATTCTCTTACCTCGTGCAACCGCCACTCTTACGACATTCAGAGCACAAAGGATATCTTCCCGTATTGACGAAGGTCACCCGGTGACTTTAAACCCCCGGAGTTGCAAGCGAACGTTCACTTTAAGAAAAAGGTTAAAAGACACGAAATCTGTGCACCCAGTCGAAACGTCCGGAAAGCATTGTGCTCTTTTGAGTGCATGATTTTGCACGCACTTCTCGTTGGCAGATTGCTTCACGATGAAGTCGTCACCTGGTTACTTGTTAGCGGGTCAGGTCGTTTTCGACTTCTTCCGGATCGTCGGAGAGCATTGCGCTCTTCTGAGGACACGAGCCCACATGGATTTTGCACGCACGCACTTCTCGTTGGCAGATTACTTCACGATGACGTCGTCACTGATTACTCGTTAGCGGGCCAGGTCGTTTTCGATCTCTTCCGGATCGTCGGAGAGCATTGCACATGCAGCAAGTGCAGGCGCCATGAAGGCAGCTGACTGCTGTTTCGCCAGCTAGCAGGTAGGGACAGAAGGAAACTCATTGGTCCATTCACGCGCATCTTTAATTGGAAGACGAGCAAGCACTGTGCCGAAATCACAAAAGAGATATCCACATGGACAACCGATTGTCACCAGCAACACAATGATGTCCGAGGAGGGCCTACCATTATGTGTGGATAATGACCGAAACCACCAACGATCAACAGGGCACGCGCCGATGCTTTCCTCGTGCAGCCACCGCCTTTGCGAACACACGCTGCGTATGAGGAATATTCTCGTTGCCGAAGGTCCCCCTGGCGACTATAAACCCCCGGATTCTCGCGAACTTCCACACTAAAAATCCCAAGCACCCCCCTAAACGCGTTAGGGGACTTCACAAGGTTTCACAACGTAGTGACACATCACCCGAAACGAGCGGCACCCCCCAAGCGTCTACGGTCAACCGGAGACTTTAAAATACCGACCTTCTAATCCACAAATAGCGCTAAAAAAAAACGAAGTTACACGGATGCGCAACCACATGTGGTAAAGTAAAAGCGACACAACGTCCCCCCCGCCAGTTTTCCTCTTGCAACATGCAAGAAACAGTCTAAAATGGGCCCAGAACGCTGGGTGTCGCCAATTTTCCTCTTGCAACCTGCAAGAATTGAACGGGAAAAACACGCAGTCTTTTATCCCCGAGGTTTTATTATCCAACGTTGTAATACATAAGCACATCCACACCTTCTCCGGTAGCTCCCGGCTCAGCCGACTCTCGCGGCCTTCTTAAAAGGCCCAGTGTCCTTCCGCATGGAGGCACACGGAAGAGCTCCCCCGCAAGGGTGCTTACCCCCGCGAGTAAAAGGGTGCTTCTTTCCAGGGCAGGTATTCTCATCTTGCAAGGTGGCCGGTGCTTCTTCACGGGCCCCGACGCACGCCTGCGTCCTCTCCATCCAACCCTCTGTTTTTCTTCTCTCTCTGTATCTCCAAGTTCTCCCCTCGTGCTGGCACCGCGAAGCGAGGTCCGTCGCTGCTAGCGGGCCCAGAGAAGGGAAACAACAACAGTCTAAAATGGTCCCAGATGGCTGGGTGTCGCCAATTTGCCTCTTGCAACCTGCAAGAAACAGTCTAAAATGGGCCCAGATGGCTGGGTGTCGCCAATTTTCCAGCACGTAGTGCTGCTCACAGCCGTATCCTTCTTGATTGCTTTCACCCTTCCTTGTGTGGGTAAGTCGATCAAATCGAAGTCAGTGAGCTGCTCGCATCTGGAAACTTTTTGATTGCTCCCTCACAGGCAACCACCCTTCCTTGTCACCGTGAGGCCAAAGTCAGCTGTCAGCACGCAGTGCTGCTCACAGCAGTAGGCTCCGAATCTCTCACAAAGCACCTCTCTTCCTTGCCGCGAGTATACGTCGGCTAAAAAGCAAAGCCACTCACCCCAGCACGTAGTGCTGCTCACATCAGTCTAATTTTTGATTGCTCTCACAAACACCATCCTTCCTTGTGTGAGTAAGTCGATCCCATCGAAGTCATTCAGCTGTCAGCACGCAGTGCTGCTCACAGCAGCAGACTCTTTGGTCGCTCTCTCACAGGCACCACCCTTCCTTGTCACCGTGAGGCTGAGAGTTAGTCGGTCAAATCAAAGTCACTTAGCTGCCAGCACGCATTGCTGCTCACAGCAGTGGACTCCGATTCTCTCAAAAAACACCCCCTCTTCCTTGCCACAGGGAAGCAGCAAGCAAGTCGGCTGAAAAGTGAGTAAGTCGATCAAATCGAAGCCATTCAGCTGCCAGCACGCAGTGCTGCTCACAGCAGCAGACTTTTTGATTGCTCTCTCACCGTGAAGCAGCCAGTAATTCCGCCGACATAGAAGTCGGCTCAGCCAACACGTGGTGCGCTGACTCAGCACGTACCTTTGGAAATAGCCATTCGAAATGCTGCCAGCAGTAGACTTTTCGATTGTTCACTCCAAGCACCACCCCTTCCTTGTCACCGCGAAGCTGGAAGTAGCGACCAAATCAAAGTCACTCAGCTGCCAGTAGTGTTAGCAACACAGAAACGAAGCGCCTGCTTTTTTTGTGTCTAACAAATGCAATTTGTCAAGAACAAAACAGATCGATGACCGCGTACTATCTTCACTCCCGTTCGATGAACAAAACGGGTTTCAAGGAAGTGCGCACAAACAAAGGATGCGCCAGATCCGTTTTTTTTTGCCAAATCTTGCGAGTTGCCCCCCGTCGTTGTTGGCTAAAAAGACGCAACCAGCGTGTTTTGGTGGACCGTTTGGAATTCCTAACCTGAAACCCGCCTTGACTGTCGACCGTAGATGCCAACACGGATCCTTAAAACTCGGAACAGTGTAGAAAAAATAGACAGCACGCGCAGACAATGAATTGTGTCTACATCCACTCGGTCACTTTCTCCCACCCCGCCAGATTGGCCAGAATGCCCATTTTTCACCAATTTTCGCCCTTCTTTCGTGCTTCTAGGTGCCCCCCTCATCTGACTTGGGTCCAAAAGCCCCTAAATACATGTTTTGAGGTGGAAAACATCAAAGAGATGCCGCGGGACCCCGTGATTCCCTAAAAGCACGGAATAACAGCGCCAATAATAAAATCCACAGGATTTCTACCAGGAGTCGCACCCTTCTAGGCATAGGTGGCGGGCGTTCACTCGCCCTGCCACTCGCCCTGCCACTGGAGGCTCGACGGGGAGAAAACAATGCAACTACGAAGGGGGTCTCTTTTGTTGAACGCTTACGCCCGCCACCAGATTTACTTGTGTTTCGTGCGGGCCACCGCACATTTACCTCCTTTGAGATTTCGCAACCAACAGTCTCCTCAAGTATTACCTACAAGGCAGGTGCGTAAACAAAATAAAATAAGTCGCAAATGCACCGCCCCGTCCAACAGGTTGCACGGCAAGTTGCATCCAACGACCCCCCCCCCACCAAACCCACCACCCTCCCCAACCCGGGCTTCCTTTTTACCCCTGCAAACCCGTGAATAGATGCTACGGGAGTATCTGGCAACCGCTGCTTAACATAGTGCTCACGTGGGCGGTGTCTTCGAACAGCACTTCGTGATGTTCGCATCACAAAACAAAGAAGACAGTGAAATCGTCGTTACCTGGTCGGGTTTCGCTCGCGACCGTTTCCTGAACAATCCTTCACTAAATCGGTTAAATAACCTGGTCTCAGTGGTGCAAGCCACGCGCTCTTCAAACCCAAGAAACATCCCCCCCCCCCATTTCTCGCATCATTGGAAGTGGAGTTACCAAGAGTTCCTCATTTTTTTGTGCAGCAAGTATGTATCAAATTGCTTTGCAGACATTTCACCCCCTAAATCCTTTATTTCTGTTTGGCTGAGTCGCAGTCACGATCAGGGCGAGGACCCTGAGTTTTTAACTGATTGCTTAGACACGGTTGTAGGGGCCTTCTCCCCGTGACGGATTTGCCTGTGCTCTAGTAGCACGGGTGGTCCTGGCTGTGACTACTACGAACAGCCGCCTGACAAATCAGACTCACACCGCTGCCCTGTCTGCAGACACTCAGGTTCCGCGCTGATGATGGTCCGCCTTATGTGTCTGTGGCTTAAAAGACCGAAACACAGCGCAGACCACATCCGGCCAAAGTGGCTGATCCTTAACAAGAGCGCTGTTGCAACCCCCCCCCCCCCCCCCCCCCCCCCCCATAAAATCCATATTTTTGTTTTCCTTTTTTTCGACAATCGAATCACTTGGATCCGCTGCTGCTGTGATCCCGTCCCTCCACACGATAAAGAGAATCCTAGAAAATCATTGACAACCGCAAACGCTATTGCTGCTGCAGTTTTCCCCACCGGTCTACCCCTACAACCAGACTGTGACGCATTACCATTCCGAACACGTTCTTGCATCTCCCTTCCCCCTACTCTGCATTCCTGCGAAGAAGACTTGATGCTAGCATCACACATACATGAGAGGCAGTGTCCTGCCTAAACATTAAACTAAGATTTCCCCCCTGTGCTTACACGACTCACGTTGCTATGGTCTCACATTCAACACTGTGAAATGTCTTGTGCTATCTACCCTGGCGAAACCGTACGTTCCGCACAGTGTTACCTACTCTGGCGAAACCGTTTTTGTACACGGGTGAACACGTTCCGTGCATACACTGTACACGTCTGCGAGATCATCGTAAGTCTTCCTGCGTAATGGAGTCCGACCCTGGACATACGATCGGTTTGGAAGCTGCGCTGAACCAATCCCAGACACTTGCGGGAGGGTAGGTATTTCACAACAATTATGAGTCGTGCACAGAACGAAAGCAGACTCACCAATTTCCCCCCTCCTGTCTGCAGACACTCAGGTTCCGCGCTGGTGATGGTCCGCCACGTGTCCGTGGCTCAAAGGACCCAACCACAGCGCAGGCGCTTAGCCATTCCAAGCACGTTTGCAATCCCCCCAAAACCCCTCGAATCTCTAGCTATCGAAAAGCCGTCCCACGCTGCAGGACGCTATGCCTCTCCTCCCTTCCTCGACAGCCACGGCTCTCCTCTCCTATTCCCAGAAGATCCCAGAAGAAGAAAAAGAAGAAGAAGAAGGGAAAGCAAAACGAAACCCGGTCGAAGCAACACCAGTCTGTACGCCCATGCGGGATCGTCGGAAACGCAAAAATAAGAAGACCGCTCTGTGTCAATCCTCAGATGCAGGTATTGAGGATGTCTCCCGAGTCACGTCCGAAGTAATAAAGTGGGCGTGTGCTGCACCCAAAGCGCCAATGTACCCCGAAAAGCGGGCGCAACACCAGTGCTGCGAAACTCCAGCTTCAGCTCCAGTCGGAGCTGGACACAGACCGTGAACGACCACACCGAAGTCTATTACATGCAACGCGTATGTGTTGCTGCACCGTGGTGCCGAAAATACCGGCTGCCAGACCAGGAAGAATAGCAGCACAGAGAAAGAGAGAGAACCCGTATCCGCTCGTCCCCCCCCACCCGGTATCAGTGTTCTGCCTGAACATTAAGCTAGCCCCTCCTACCCCTTTCTCATCGTTTGAAAATGATCGGAAAAAGGTGGGGCGGGGTGAAACCCCCCGCTCAAAAAAGGCCTCTTCGCTTCGACTTGGAAACGGGCTGCCAAAAAAAAGGCAAGAAGACGCGTCGACAACGTGCAGAACCATCTGAGCCACTATCTTGGTCGACTTCTTTTTCTCCGTTTGCTTCCAATCTGCAACTCCGCAATCGTCGGCGCATCAGGCCTGCCAGGCAAATATTGTCCCTGGGTCTTGAGCCTGAACGTTTTTAGGTGAAGCACAGGTGACGCACTGGAATCTGTCCAGAAGAAAAAGTCACAGTGTGAGTAGTGCTGTAGAGCGTGTTGCTGATGCGCAGCTTCTTTCACACCAAAAAATTCAAGCGAACTGTTACTCAAGAAAGAAAGTCTCCGGTGAAGCAGCAGGTGATGCCTGCGTCACCTGAATTTCCACGGCAAAACCAATTAGGGTGGACAGCGGCTTCACCAGCTTTATGCCGCAAGACAACATTGCCGCCAGCAGAGACTCTGACGGTTGGCTAGCAAATTGAAACTATGATCTACACTCCCATCGCTACCCGACGGCTTCTGCGGTCAACTGGAGACTCGCATCCAGAGGAGGAAGACATCCTCTCGGCAGTGCACCACCGGGCATAAGCCGGTCTCGGCTTATCCCCTGGAATTGCGTCGCATGGCCTGCGCGCTGCCGATCACAATCCACCGCTTGAGGACGACAAGATACAATCGAGAAGGTAGCCACCGAACTGGGATGCAGGTGAAGAACAGGGATGCTGCAAAATCTGCGGTGCGAAAACCTGGAGAAAGGTTGCTTCGTTTCCTCAGCCCGTGTCGCGTGTGCTCGAAGTGAAGAAGACTGGCACAAGAGGAAGTTATCTATTTGAAGTGCCTCCAGGAGTGTGGTGCCACGCACATGGCCCCCCTTCAGGCCGATACAATTATGGGCAAAGTCCCTTGTATGGACACCTGACTTTGAAAAAGTCCCTTGTATGGACAGCAAACTTTCGAAATTCCCTTGTATGGACACCTGACTTTGCAAAGGTCCCCTGTGTGGTTTGGAAAAGTCCCTTGTATGGGAGAGATATTTTTTTATAGCCCCTTGTATGGACAAACTTTCCAGGTCCCTTATATGGACACCTGATTTTGGAAAAGTCCCTTGCACGGTGTAGTGAAACCTGCTAGTTGCACGTCGACCCGTGGAATGATCTGAGAGCGACATCATGCTTTGCCGCCTGCCTTCTTCATTGCGCTTGGTGTACACGACTACGCGAGTCCGGATCTACTGCTCTGATGACAGCAAAATACGACTCCAGTTTCGCAAAGGCAGCCGCCGCATTACACCCGACTCGTTGAAGTGCACGAGCCTTGGCCTCTTTTGCAACCTTCTTCGAGACGACGGCGTGGTACTCCGTCCTGGCTCGATCGATCATACTGTCCACTGACGGCTTCGGGTCGTTTCCAACCAATCCGTTTGGAGGCGCCCACCAGTGAAACCCCCCCGATTTCCCCCGACTTTAAAAATCGGGGGGTTTTTTAGCCCCCGATTTCCCCCGATTTTCCCCGATTTTCCCCGACAAATTTGTCGGGGGTTACATGTATGATACAAGGGACTTTTCAAAAGTATGTCGTCCATTCAAGGGACTTTTCAAAAGTATGTCGTCCATACAAGGGACCTTTTAAAGGTTTGTCGTCCATACAAGGGACTTTTCGAAAGTACGGCGTCCATGTAAGGGTAGGTTCTCCATACAAGGGTATTTTTGAACATCTGCCGTCCATATATAAGGGACCAAAAAAGTCCGTCCATACAAGGTCCCTTTTGAGAATGTGTGTGTCCATACAAGGGTATTTATTCAGAATCTTCTGTCCATACAAGGGTATTTTGCCAACCTTGTGCCCATACAAGGGTATTTTGCAAAACTCTGCTGTCCATACAAAGGCCCTTTTAGAAACTAGTGAGCCCATACAAAGGGTTATTCCAAAGGTTCGGCTCCGGATAAAAAAATTTGTCCTAAAATTATACTTAGATCATGCCCTTTTTTCACCTGAAGAGGAACCCTCGGGCAAGCACCGGCGACCGAAAGGCGTCTCACACGCGAGAGCGGCATAATGACAGCCGACAAAACCCGCTAGGTCTGGCCGACAGCGAGCTCCCAAAAGAATGGAACCCTACTATGGCCTACACATTGACACCCGATCGATTTGGGGAGGCATTGCCACCATTCTGTACTGGGAGGGGATACTCGCGAGCAACGCCTTCGCGGACAGCACCCGCCACCTCCAAGCAAAGGTCCACAAAGTGCTACTTCAACTGCTGCACGGTGAGTACAGGGGCGCGGATCTGGATCTTAAACGGTGCGGCAAGCAGGGGACAGAGTACCCCCTCTACTCGGCAAAGCTAAGCAAGGATGACCGGCTGCTGTTTACCACCCTGCAGCGCGGTACGAGCAGGCAGCTCCTGCTGTTAGAATGCGTGGAGAACCACGACTACCAGAAGGCACGCTTCATGAAGCACGGCGTTCTCAAGGCTTACATGGCGCACGGCACAGAGTGGGAGGCTGTCGACCAGCCAGTAGTCGCCCCATCACCACCACGGTTCAACCCGAAGAAGGTGTGGTCCGTCCTCGGCGGGATTCTTTCCTTCACGGACTTGCAGGAGAGCGTGCTCAAGATGCCCACACCGCTGCTCATTCTCGGCGCTGCCGGGACGGGCAAGACCTGCATCGCGCAGGCCTTGCTTTGCAAGGCTGCCATGCACGGGTGTACGTCGGTCCTGTACGTGGCGCAATCAAGGGCTTTGGTTCAAGTGGTGTCCGACAGTTTGACGGCGGACCCGGGGGTGGAAGTCGACGTCCTGACGTACTCCCAGCTCGCGCAGAGCACCCTGAGCGATTATGATGAGGTCGGTTTCGAGGTTTTGTGTGAATGGCTGTCAAGGGCAGACCGCGTACGACAAGCTCTCCGGGAAAAACGAGGCGTTCGACGCGGTCGCCGGCCGGGTCTACGAAGAGCTCCGGATATACTCCGGCTGCCGCGACGCGGAGGAGTACGGCGCCCTGGGGGTCCGGCAGAGGCTGCTGCAGGGGGAGCGGGCGGGGTTCGTCGCCGGTGTGTACCGGCAGTACCAAGAGTACCTCGCCGAGTACCGGCGGGTGGACCTCGCGTTCGCCGAGGTGTTGCTGGCGGAGTACGACCTGGTCGTAGTCGACGAGGGGCAGGACTTCTCGCGCCTGCAGCTGAAGCAGCTCCACGCCGCCGCGCGCAACTGCTCGCTCGTGGTGTGCATGGACCCGCAGCAGAGCATCCACGACGCCATATCCAGCAAGGACTACCTCACGGCGCTATGCGGGCCGCACGACCCCCCGTTTTCGGTCGCCACCCTGCCGGAAACCTTCCGCACGCCGCTTTCCGTCATCCCCATTGTGAACCGTGTATTAGACCTCCGCCGAATGCTGATCGGGGGTGTCTCGCACAAAGACGAGTACCGAGGAGTCCATCCATCGCGGTTCACGAGCCACACAACACACAGAGGCGAGGTGCACTGGATCTCTCCGACCGAGGAGGCGTGCATGCGAAGTCTGCGCGACGCCTGCGGCCGCTTCGCGACGTTCGCGGTGGTGGTGCCGTCGCAGGAGCACGTCGATTCCGCGGTCGACATGTTCGACACCGCGTTGGTGTTGACCGCAGCCCAGGCGAAGGGCCTGGAGTACGAGCACGTTGTGGCGGTTAGCCCGTTCCCTGAAGGCGACCCGATCCTCGCCCAGGCGGAGCGAAAGTGCCCGAAGACGCGCTCCAGCGCAGCCTCGCAGAACCACCGCACGAAGGACAAGTCGCAGACGCAGGACCTGGCGTTCCTGCCGCCGTTGAACAGAGTGTTCATCACTTTCACGAGAACGTCGAACTCACTCTACATCGTGCAGAACCCGGCGGTCTACCCCAACTTGGTGGGGTACATCAAAAGGGCGGAAGACGCGGTGCCGCGTCTTTTTTCGAGTCAACGAAACTGCAATGGAATCCCCTTGATTCCTCGCTCACGGAAGACCGCGGAAGTCGTGGCACCCACCGTGACAGTGCCCTCCGTGCCGGACAGCTCTGTGACAGACTGGGAGAAGGAGATGCAGCGACAGCAGAAGCGCGGGAATGTTGATGTCGCGCGCACCATCCAGAACCGGCAGATCGACCCGGAACGGTTCCGGCTCGAGGGGGACGAGCACTTCGAGAAGGGCGAGTACGACCTCGCTGTGCGGGCCTACCGGGCGGCGCTGGAGGGGCGCAGGACCGCGAAGGTGCTCTGCAACCTAGCCGAGGCGCAGCTGAAGCTGTGCGACCTGGACGGGAGCATCGAAAGCTGCAGGGGTTCCGTCGCGGCGGACCCGACCTTCGGCAAGGCGTACTTCCGCCTGGCCACGGCGCTGCGCCAGAAGGGCGGAGACCCCGACGAGCTCCTCCGTGCCGCCGTCACAGCAAAATCGTTCTTCCCGGACGACCGCGACGTGGCCGCACTGCTGCAAAGCGTAGCGCCGGGCTGCGACGTCCTCTCGGTGTCCACGCAGGGCTACTTTACGATGATCTGCAGCATCGGCTTGACCGAAAAGTACTACGTCGTGCTGCAACCCGGACAGTACACCATCATAGATCCCTTCCCCCTGTCTTGCAACATTGTCGGGGTTGGAAACCCGACCGTGGCGACTGATTCGAAGCGGGTGTCGCACGTAGTGGACGCGACAAATGGCGTGCGTCTCCTGCTTGCAGGGGTCACGTTCCGCGGGTCTTCGCGCGAGCAAGTGTCGGCCATTTGCAGCAGCTCGCGGTCGACGGTGACGATGCTCGACTGCACCGTGCGCGGCTTCAGCGACAACGCGGTGCTGAGCATCGGGGACTGCAACGTCAAGAACTGCACGTTCCAGGACCTGCGCTTGGCGGGCATCGAAGTCCGGGACGGGGGGTCGGCCCGCGTCGTCGGGAGCACCTTCGAACGCTGCCGGCAGGGCGTGGCGGCGTACGGAGGCTTTGCGTTGTTGAAGCTCCACAGGTCGACCGTGTCCGACTGCGAACGCGAAGGGCTCCTCGTGCACGGCACGTCGAATTCCCCGGGGATGACGGGGCACGTCTCGAACGACCACGTCGCCCACAAGGCCTTCTTGCGGGGGTGCAACAAGGGCGCGAAGTCCACGGCAACGATCAGCGAGTGTCACATCCTCGGAAACCGGGGCCCGGGGGTGTCAATTGACCTCGGGGTCACCGCCAACGTGCTGAAGACGCGGATCAGCAACAACGGCTCGAAAGGGTTGACGCACGGCGTATTTAAACACGGGGTCTTGGTCAAGGGAGGCTCTACCGTGCTGCTCCACACCTGCGCGTTCTCTAAGAACGGCGACAGCGGCGTGCGTATCGAGAACAACTGGGCAGAGGTCAGTATTTTTGGCTGCGTGTTTGCCGAAGAGAAGAAGAACATAGACGAGCTGACGTTGTATCGGCCGAAGCTGCACCGCACCCCCGCCGAGCGCAGCGAAATCAAGGAGGTCTCCTACGCCAGGCAGCTGCCCGACGTGACAGCCAGCGCGAGCACGGCCGCCGTGGCTTCCGCCCCCAAGGACAAGGGCGCCGAGCAGGAGCGCAACCCTTTGGTGAAACCCGTCTTTTGCCCGCTGTTGAAGCCGTACCTGTCGAGGCCGTACATGGCCATGGGCACCACCAAGGGTGTGGAGGTTGTTTGCTGCCCAGTCGAAGGCCCGGAGTGGTACAACGTTTTGCTGGGCGCCTGCGGCGACGTCAGGAACGTGCTCACCACAATGGCATCCGAGCACACGAAGACCGGCCGTTTCCACCTTGTGCTGAACGACGTCGAGCCGGCGATCCTCGCACGGGACCTGGTCCTCCTCAACATCGCCACCGGGCGCGACGCGGCCCACTGCTTATCCGTTTGGGGGAACCACTTCCTCTCCTCGGATTGCAGCAAAGCGATGCTAGGCGTCATTGGAACGCTTCTGGACGGGACCGCCCCACTCTCCGGGGACATGGACGATGCAACCAAAGAGGCGGTGCACAAAGTCCTGCGGACCTGGCTGACGTTGAAGCCCAAAGCGGGCACGCTGCAGCGAAACCTTACCGAAGAGACGTTGGACCAAGCGGTGGCGTTCAGCGTCCAAGCGAGTGCCGGGGTCGACCGGAAAGTGGTCGCGCAGTACTTCAAGGACGGGTTCCTGCCCACGGGAAGCAGGGCGCAGGGCCGCTTCACGAAGAGTCCGAACGTCACGCTTTTCCCCCACGGCGGCCACTACGACATGTACCCGACGTGTTCGATCTTCCGCGCCGTGCCGTCACCCTCTGTTGCCGCGCTGCAGCAGACGGTTCAGGCACAGTGCGCGGCGCTGAGGAAAGCGCTGGGGGAGGACCGCCTGCGGGTGACCGTCGTGTGCAAAGACCTGCTCGCCTTTCTCAAGACGACGAACCTGCGGTTTGCGTTCGCCAAAATGTCGAACCTGAGCGACTACACCAGCCTCCCGCCAGTCGAACTTTGCTTGGCCCTTGACCCCCGCCTGCAGCGAGATCCTTTTTTGCGGGTTTCTTTTTTTGGGATACTTTTTTGTGTGTACTTCCCTGCTTTGTAGGAAATTCTTGAGGAGACTGCCAGTTGCGATAGATCGAAGGAGGTAAATGTGCTGTAGCCCACACGAAACACAGGTAAATCTGGGTTTAGTGGCGGGCGTAAGCGTTCAACAAAAAAGACCCACTTTGTAGTTGTATTGTTTTCTCCCCCTCTAGCCTCCTTCAAAATGAGCACAAGGCAGTCCCTCGAGTATTTTTGGCCTTACCACCCTCACGACTGGGGGGTCCGGGGGGCTTCGCCCCCCGGCGAACGGTACGGTACATCAGTTTGCTCGAAATGAGGGCAGAACTCCTTGCTACGCCCCCAGACACCTTGGAAACCCCGAGAACACCTTGAAACCTCCCAGAATACCTCAGAACACCTTGAAAACCCTCCAGAACACCTTGGAAACTCCTCAGAACACCTTGGAAGACCCCCCTGACAACCTTGGAAACACCCAGAGCACCTTGGAAAACCCCCCAGGACACTTTGGAAGACCCCCTGGACACTTTGGAAGACCCCCGGCACACCTTGGAGACCTTCAGAACACCTCGGAAGGTGTCCTGGGGGTCTTCCAATGTGTTATGGGGGGGTTTTCAAGGTGCTCCAGGGGTTCCAAGGTGTTCAAGAGGTCTTTCAAGGTGTTTTGAGGGTCTGCCAACGTGTGTTCTATGCCCGTCTGTCGGGCTCCTGGAGCGCTCCGGGGCTGAGCCCCGGGCACCGACCAGCCTCGGGGCTCCCAGCTCCGAGAGCCACCGACAACAGGCCCAAGTGTCGAGGCATGGGCGTCGGGCCCTACGGTGGCGGTGGTCGCCTGTTGCTGATGGGCGACAATGGGGCCTGTGGGGTGTAGGGCCCCTAAACATCATGGCGTCCGTGCTGGCGGAGAACAAAGCGGCGGCGTGTGTTCTCGACGACCCGCTCAATAAAAGAGCGTGAGTAGGATGATGGCTGTCCTCAGGAGGAGTCGCCGGACCCACGGCGGGCGAAGCCGCCGCGTGAAGGAGTTCAGGACGATCTTCGATGCCGTCCATGACCACGGCGCTGCTCCGCAGATTCTGGGCGAGTTTCTGGCGCTGCTTAGAACCTCGAGTATGCGGGCGTCCAGGGCGCACAAGGTTCTTGACGTATGAGGCCATAAATTTGGTGCCTCCGCTCGCGCCCCGACAGATCGGAGCGCGAGCGGCCAGGCGAGGGTACCGCGTGGCACTCCAACGTCTACAACTTCGAAGCCATCTAAACTTTACACAATCGAGGTGCAGGTGTGACACCCGCAAAATGGACTGCACAGTTCACCCGATGCTGAAGCACACGGTGTGATTGTGACCTCAGAAACCCCACAAAAAAGCCCTGTATGTGACACCCAACATACCTTTTCTCCAACCAGCGTTTCTGACCCCCGAAACGCAGAAGCACGTTTACCAGAAAAGAGAGAGACCGAGACCGGGTGATTTTCAACCCAAAAAGGCAGGAATCCTTGTGGCTTACCACAGGATGCGCTCAATGACCGCAATGTTGCGGTCATTGACCGCAAGGGTACGGTCATTGACCGCAAGGTATGCGGTCAATAACCGCATAACTTTCTCAGCTGACCGGTCAAAAACTGACCGGTCAACCATGCGGTCATGACCATGACCGGTCCACCGTGTAAGGGTGAGTCCGAATATATGTTGGGCATACGGGGCTTTCGAAACTACGGTGTCAAAATGAAAATATGTCGGACATATACCGTGTTTGGGCCTTTATTCGACCGGAAGGCTTAACACCGTTAAATCCTGAAAACTCGAAACAGTCTACAGAGGACAGATTCACCTGTGTTTCGTGGGCTGCAGCTACCCACCTGAAACCGAAAGAAGTTAGACCAGACAAAATGTTCCAACTCGAAGATACTGGGTGCGTGATGCGAAAAACGAAGGTAACCCGCACGCTTTGTCCCATCCAGCAACCACGAAGCAAGTTGGCAGCCATGGTCCAGCTTTAGGTAGTCACAGCTTGCATCCGCCAGTCGCTCAGGCTTGTTCGGTCAGGCACGTGTTCCAGGTCGTCAAAAAACATCGGAGGCAGCGAGATTGCTACTGCCAGTTGACGCGCACTTGTCACCACGAACAATCGTAATCACTCTCATCACAATCTTTCGAGGGAACCGACACTCGAAGGAACCCACCGTGACCACTGCACAAAAAGGGGGGTGGCGCTAGTCCTCCGGGACTTCAATCTGATAGAAGCCACAACGCAAATCGCGCGTTGTGGCGCATTCGGACCCCACGACATCGAGGTACTCCGAAACGTGGCCCAGCGGTACCTGGGCCACGTAGCCCTGGCGGTTCAGCAAGTCGTTGGCCTCCTGCGTCCAGAGGATGAAACGCTGGCGCAGGCGACCTGCCTTGTCCTCCACCACCGTGAATGGCACATTGCGGAAAGTGCCCGGCGTATCGGACGGCGACGCAATGCCCATTCTGACGAGTTCAGTAGCGTGGGCGCTCAAGAGGTGACTCCTCTGCCCGCCCCCGGATGTGCTTTCATTCTGATCCCGAACGGGGGAAAACGTGGCACTCCAAACCGAGTCAAACCTAACGCGAACGTCAGGCTTCATCCTCTCCCGTAGCGACTCTGTGTCCATGGCGGGCACTTCCGCCACATGGAGGGGGGCCTCCTTCTCGGACTGAGACAACGGCAGACGCGTGTTGTGGGCACGTCTTGTGAAACTGCGGACCCGCCGGCCCACAATCTCGCTCAGAGGAGCCAGGGCACCTCCTACGTGGGGAGGTAGAGCTGTAAAACCGGAGCTTGCCACATCGAGAGGGGGGGGCAATTCGTCAGGAGGCAGCAGGTCAGCCACCCTAAACTCCGGCACCAACGGGCGAAACGATCCCTGCGGAGCCGAGACTCCCGAGATGTGGTGAACAGGCGCCGCTGCACCGGAGCTTTCAGGCCCACCTGGTGTAGCTGTTCCCCCTACAACGCCAGCTTGAGGAAGAGACCGCGAAAACGCGGTACCAACTGGTGGTAACCACCCTGGAGGTGAAGAACCACCCATGAAAAACGGTCCTTGCGGAGAACCCCAAGGACACAGAAATGGAACAATGGTTTGATTCAAACCAGACGGAGCGAATCCTGTAAAACATGACGGGTCAAACCCGCTATCCGCCCCGGGAGCCATCCCAAGGGCAGGTCCCCATTCACCTGTCGCGAAACATGTCGCCTCCCCAAAAACCTCAACCGGGCCGGGTCGTAGCGCGCCGCCCGAGCACGCCACGTGTCCCACCAGGGAACCTTCTACCGGACCGAGTCGCTGCGCATCAGGGCATGTGCTGCCCAACCCGACACTGCCGCCGTGGCAGATGTCATGCGCTGCGTAACCGCAAGTCGTCGAGCCTGCGGGGTCACGCGCTGCGTCGCTCTGCGGGTCCGAACCCGCACCGAGTCGCTGCGCAGGGGGTTCCCCTGCAATCGGGGAAGAATGGGATTCACGGGAGTCAAGCGACCGGGCGGTGCCCGGATGGTGTCCAACGAGAGACACTCCCGCGAAGTTGATTGAATGTAGGGGATTGCCGATTGATTGGGGGGAAAGCTGCAGCGTGTCGTCTCCAACCGCATCTCCCCTCGGGGCGGTGCACCGAGTGGGTAAGAGGGGCACCAGCCGGTCACACCGCGCCTGTACCGTGGCGGCGTGGGGGTCGAGGTAGCGGACGTGGGGGCGGGGCAACGAGCCGTTGGATGACAGGGGAGGTGAGACGGTAGTCGGCGGCATCGACTGGCGCTGATCGCGCTTGCGCCGGCGTCGGACCGCGGGGGGAATGCGCCTCTTCCGTCCGCGAACACCGCCTCCGGTACCAGAGGAACATCTGCCGTCGAATCCCCGGCGTTCTAGCCACAGCTTGGCCACCGCTCTGTCCAGGGGGTCCTCGCTCTCCAGCTGCATGTGCATCCGGAACTCTTCGCGCGAGAACCCCCCCTGCGCACAAAAGAACTCTATGCGCAGCTCGCGCAGCAGCAACTCCCCAAGCGCCTTGAACTGCGGCCGACTGCGCCACCCTTCGAGCGACTCGGCGACAAACAGCCACTCTCTCAGGGGCGCAAATCTGCTCTCCAACGAGCACGCACAACCAGGTCCGAACTGATGACCCGGCACAACGTACTCCACCTGCAGATCGCGCGCCACATCGGCCGCGCGCTGACCACACCCCAAATCGCGCCACGCTGCGCCCGTCTTCAGGTCCCTCATCTCGACATGAGCGGAAGAGGTGTGAAAACGGGTTCTTGCCTGGAGGCTAGTCGGGGGGCTCCTCGTGTGTTGTGTTGTGTGCTTTCTGCTTTGCGGAAAAAGGAATCAGTGTTGCCTTACACAAAAGAGGAAAGTAAGGCGCTTTGAAAAAATAATCGGGAAGGTGTGACTGACATTCTTTGATCCTGTTGGTTCGGGCTAGTTGAGGAGTGCTACCTTTTGCCGGAATATTACTAGTTGTAGAAGCCAGCTCCACCCGAATTCTCCGGGTGTCGATTCGAGGTGGTCGTGCTCATCTAGCCATGCGTCTTGCTCCTATTCCCTCAGTAAACTGCAAAAGTACCCGTTTCTTTAGCCTCTGGCTGGTATCAGGCGCACTGGCATCCACCAGGTGCACCAAGATGCGATAATGCGTTGTATTCCTTGTACGCCGGGATTGCGGAGGTCGCCATGCCCGGAAAACGTGCCCCGAGAAGCAACGTGTATGCGGAAGATGCAAACAGAAGGGCCACACTGGTCGAACATGCGACCAGGAGAGTGAAGCTTCAAGTAAATTCTGGCACTGATCCTTGCACTGCCTCTGACTCTGACTCAAGTTGTGAAAGTACAGCTTCCAAGGAAGCAACAACAACTCAACGCAAGTGCACGAGCTGCGGCAACCCTGGTCACACCTCTAGAACGTGTGGTCGGTTTCAGGAAAGCACCAGCACAAATTCTTCCGAAGCCAGTTCTGAGGAAGCCAGCCCCACCGCGCGCACGTGCACGACGTGGCCAGCCAGGACACAACTCGAGAACTTGTGATCCTTCCACACCGCCGCCAGAAAAAAGAAATTCGTCTGCTCCCGACCCCGGTGTCACAGCACGTGTTTTGGTTGTAGCACATCGCTTTTCGGGTGTAACTAGGGCATACCCTCTTCAACTCTAGCTTCTGAGGACCTCACTGTGCATGAGGAGTTTGACGGCTGTCCTTTTTCACCTGAAGAGGAAAAATTGGGCAAGCACCGGCGACTGAAAGGTGAGAGCGGCATACCGACAACCGACAAAACTCTAGGTCTAGCCGACAGCGAGCTCCCAAAGAAAGGAACCCGACAACCCCACCCCCCTTTAACATGGCCACCGTTCTGTACTGGGAGGGGATTCTCGCGAGCAACGCCTTCGTGGACAGCAGCCACCTCGAAGCAAAGGTGGACAAAGTGCTCGTTCAACTGCTGCGCGGTGAGTACAGGGGCGCGGATCTGGATCTCAAACGGTGCGGCAAGCAGGGAACAGAGTACCCCCTCTACTCGGCAAAGCTAAGCAAGGATGACCGGCTGCTGTTTACCACCCTGCAGCGCGGTACGAGCAGGCAGCTCCTGCTGTTAGAATGCGTGGAGAACCACGACTACCAGAAGGCACGCTTCATGAAGCACGGCGTTCTCAAGGCTTACATGGCGCACGGCACAGAGTGGGAGGCTGTCAACCAGCCAGTAGTCGCCCCATCTCCATCATTGACACGGTACTCCCTGGAGAAGGTGTGGTCCGTCCTCGGCGGGATTCTCTCCTTCACGGACCTGCAGGAGAGCGTGCTCAAGATGCCCACACCGCTGCTCATTCTCGGCGCTGCCGGGACGGGCAAGACCTGCATCGCGCAGGCCTTGCTTTGCAAGGCTGCCATGCACGGGTGTACGTCGGTCCTGTACGTGGCGCAATCAAGGGCTTTGGTTCAAGTGGTGTCCGACAGTTTGACGGCGGACCCGGGGGTGGAAGTCGACGTCTTGACGTACTCCCAGCTCGCGCAGAGCACCCTGCGCGAGGTCGGATTCGAGGTTTTGTGCGAATGGCTGTCGGAGGATCCCGTGGGGCAGACCGCGTACGACAAGCTCTCCGGGAAAAACGAGGCGTTCGACGCGGTCGCCGGCCGGATCTACGAAGAGCTCCGTATATACTCCGGCTGTCGCGACGCGGAGGAGTACGGCGCCCTAGGGGTCCGGCAGAGGCTGCTGCAGGAGGAGCGGGCGGGGTTCGTCCCCGGTGTGTACCGGCAGTACCAAGAGTACCTCGCCGAGCGGTGGCGGGTGGACCTCGGGTTCGCCGAGGTGCCGCTGGCGGCGTACGACCTGGTCGTGGTCGACGAGGGACAGGACTTCTCGCGCCTGCAGCTGAAGCAGCTCCACGCCGCCGCGCGCAACCGCTCCCTCGTGGTGTGCATGGACCCGCAGCAAAGCATCCACGACGCTATATCCAGCAAGGACTACCTCACGGCGCTGTGCGGGCCGCACGATCCCCCGCTTTCAGTGGTCACCCTGCCGGAAACCTTCCGCACGCCGCTCTCCGTCATCCCCGTTGTGAACCGTGTATTAGACCTCCGCCGCGTGCTGATCGGGGGGATCTCTCACAAAGACGAGTACCTGGAGGTCCACCCATCGAAGTTCACCACGGAACAGATGGGCAAAGGCGAGGTGCACTGGATCTCTCCGACCGAGGAGGCGGGCATGCGAGGGCTGCGCGACGCCTGCGGCCGCTTCGCGACGTTCGTGGTGGTGGTGCCGTCGCAGGAGCACGTCGATTCCGCGGTCGACATGTTCGACACCCCGTTGGTATTGACCGCAGCCCAGGCGAAGGGCCTCGAGTATGAACACGTTGTGGCGGTCGGCCCGTTCCCCGAAGGCGACCCGATCCTCGCCCAGGCGGAGCGAAAGTGCCCCAAGACGCGCTCCAGCGCAGTCTCGCAGAACCACCGCACGAAGGACAAGTCGCAGACGCAGGACCTGGCGTTCCTGCCGCCGTTGAACAGAGTGTTCGTCACTTTCACGAGAACGTCGAACTCACTCTACATCGTGCAGAACCCGGCGGTCTACCCCAACTTGGTGGGGTACATCAAAAGGGCGGAAGACGCGGCACCCACCGTGACAGTGCCCGCCGTGCCGGACAGCTCTGTGACAGACTGGGAGAAGGAGATGCAGCGGCAGCAGAAGCGCGGGAATGTTGATGTCGCGCGCACCATCCAGAACCGGCAGATCGACCCGGAACGGTTCCGGCTCGAGGGGAACGAGCACTTCAAGAAGGGCGAGTACGACCTCGCTGTGCGGGTCTACCGGGCGGCGCTGGAGGGGCGCAGGACCGCGAAGGTGCTCTGCAACCTGGCCGCGGCGCAGCTGAAGCTGCACGACCTGGACGGGAGCATCGAAAGCTGCAGGGGTTCCGTCGCGGCGGACCCGACCTTCGGCAAGGCGTACTTCCGCCTGGCCGCGGCGCTGCGCCAGAAGGGCGGCGACCCCGACGAGCTCCTCCGTGCCGCCGTCACAGCAAAATCGTTCTTCCCGGACGACCGCGACGTGGCCGCACTGCTGCAAAGCGTAGCGCCGGGCTGCGACGTCCTCTCGGTGTCCACGCAGGGCTACTTTACGATGATCTGCAGCATCGGCTTGACCGAAAAGTACTACGTCGTGCTGCAACCCGGACAGTACACCATCATAGATCCCTTCACCCTGTCTTGCAACATTGTCGGGGTTGGAAACCCGACCGTGGCGACTGATTCGAAGCGGGTGTCGCACGTAGTGGACGCGACAAATGGCGTGCGTCTCCTGCTTGCAGGGGTCACGTTCCGCGGGTCTTCGCGCGAGCAAGTGTCGGCCATTTGCAGCAGCTCGCGGTCGACGGTGACGATGCTCGACTGCACCGTGCGCGGCTTCAGCGACAACGCGGTGCTGAGCATCGGGGACTGCAACGTCAAGAACTGCACGTTCCAGGACCTGCGCTTGGCGGGCATCGAAGTCCGGGACGGGGGGTCGGCCCGCGTCGTCGGGAGCACCTTCGAACGCTGCCGGCAGGGCGTGGCGGCGTACGGAGGCTTTGCGTTGTTGAAGCTCCACAGGTCGACCGTGTCCGACTGCGAACGCGAAGGGCTCCTCGTGCACGGCACGTCGAATTCCCCGGGGATGACGGAGCTCGGCTCGAACGACCACGTCGCCTACAAGGCCTTTTTGCAGGGGTGCAACAAGGGCACGAAGTCCACGGCAACGATCAGCGAGTGTCACATCCTCGGAAACCGGGGCCTGGGGGTGTCAATTGACCTCGGGGTCACCGCCAACGTGCTGAAGACGCGGATCAGCAACAACGGCTCGAAAGGGTTGATGCACGGCGTATTTAAATCGAAAGGGTTGATGCACGGCGTATTTAAACACGGGGTCTTGGTCAAGGGAGGCTCTACCGTGCTGCTCCACACCTGCGCGTTCTCTAAGAACGGCGACAGCGGCGTGCGTGTAGAGATCAATTACTCCGCAGTGGTCAGGATTGTTGGCTGCGTGTTTGCCGAAGAGAAGAAGAACATAGACGAGCTGGCGTTGCACCACGGACCGGAGATGCAGCTCGAGCGGCAGCTGCACAGCACCCTCGCCGAGCGCAGCGAAATCAAGGAGGTCTCCTACGCCAGGCAGCTGCCCGACGTGACAGCCAGCGCGAGCACGGCCGTCGTGGCTTCCGCCCCCAAGGACAAGGGCGCCGAGCAGGAGCGCAACCCTTTGAGGAAACCCGTCTTTTGCCCGCTGTCGGAGCCGTACATGGCCATGGGCACCACCAAGGGTGTGGAGGTCGTGAGCTGCCCAGTCGAAGGCCCGGAGTGGTGCAACGTTTTGCTGGGCGCCTGCGGCGACGTCAGGAACGTGCTCACCACAATGGCATCCGAGCACACGAAGACCGGCCGTTTCCACCTTGTGCTGAACGACGTCGAGCCGGCGATCCTCGCACGGGACCTGGTCCTCCTCAACATTATCGCCACCGGGCGCGACGCGGCCCACTGCTTATCCGTTTGGGGGAACCACTTCCTCTCCTCGGATTGCAGCAAAGCGATGCTAGGCGTCATCGGAACGCTTCTGGACGGGACCGCCCCACTCTCCGGGGACATGGACGATGTAACCAAAGAGGCGGTTCACAAAGTCCTGCGGACCTGGCTGACGTTGAAGCCCAAAGCGGGCACTCTGCAGCGAAACCTTACCGAAGAGACGTTGGACCAAGCGGTGGCGATCAGCGTCCAAGCGAGTGCCGGGGTCGACCGGAAAGTGGTCGCGCAGTACTTCAAGGACGGGTTCCTGCCCACGGGAAGCAGGGCGCAGGGCCGCTTCACGAAGAGTCCGAACGTCACGCTTTTCCCCCACGGCGGCCACTACGACATGTACCCGACGTGTTCGATCTTCCGCGCCGTGCCGTCACCCTCCATTGCCGCGATGCAGCAGACGGTTCAGGCACAGTGCGCGGCGCTGCGGAAAGCGCTGGGGGAGGACCGCCTGCGGGTGACCGTCGTGTGCGAAGACCTGCTCGCCTTTCTCGAGACGACGAACCTGCGGTTTGCGTTCGCCGACGTGTCGAACCTGAGCGACTACACCAGCCTCCCGCCGCTGTTCGCGCTGCTGCGGCGCACGGTGCGGCAGAACGCGTTCGTGACGTTCCAGAACAGCCGCGAGTCTCCGGCCGCGCTGCGCCTGCACCACGACGACGCCGGGGCGTGGGGCGAGTTCAGCGGGATCCACGAGATGAAGGAGTACGCCGCGCAGGGGCACATCAAGTTCATGTCCGCAGAGCTCCGCGGTGTGGGCCTCAACGCCTACAGCGGCCTTGCCGAGTGCTTGGAGCTAGCCGCCCACTTCGACCTGGCTCCGCCCGTCAAAGGTAGGTTCTTCCCGAAGAGCTCGGTCAACCTCCTCCTCCGCATGCTCCACGCGTGCTGCGCCGGCGACAAGCGTCTCTACCTCTCCGTCGGCAAGCGCTTCGTCCACGACGCCCGCGTCGCGCGGTTCCGGCCCCAGCTCGAGAGCTATCTCCTGGGCAGCGTGGCGGCGGCGCCCCGGTCGACCGTTGAGCTCGGTCTGATCATGGAAGGCACGTTCTCCGGCGTGCTGCGCAACATCTTGTGTCCCCTGCCGAAAGCGATGGTGGCGCTCCTGAGCCGGGAACCGCTGGCGGACGGGCCGGAACTCAGCGACGCCGACCTGGCCGGCGTGCAGTACATCTTCGACTCGTTCACGCACGACGCGTTCGAGGGCCGCCTGAAGCTGAAGATGGAAAGCAGCGACGTCTCCGCGCTCGGCGAGTTGTTCGTTACCCTCTGCGGGGTTGAAGAGCAGCTCGGGTCGCAGTCCACGGGGACCAGCAACGACCGACACCATTTGCGGTTACCAGGGAAGATTGCAGGCATTACGCGGCTGTCGGGCAGCCACCGACTCTACGACTTCTACGCCACCGACGGCGGGGCGAACCCGGCTGTGCCCGTTGCGCACACGCACGCTGCAGTCGTGCCGGACTCTTGGAGCACTCTCGCGACAACGACGGGGGAGAAATACGTGTCGGCTGCCGTGAGCGTCCCGCAGTCGGCGGCGGAGGAGACCCTCACTGTGACTGCCGAGGCTCACGACGTTGTCGTGCTCCGAGCCTCGGAAGAGGTCTACCGGTTCGATGTGCCCCATGCACTGGTTGCTGGGAAGTGCAAGGTGAGGTTGTGCCACCACCTGAGGGTGCTCTCCGTGCTGGCGCCACTGGCTCTGCCGACTGTCCCCTGAAAGAACCGAACCCCCATACGACCTTCGAAAGAGAAGCGGTCAATAAACTTCACTCAAACAAACGGAAGAAGATTGGAACTCATAACGTACTCAAATAACATGAAACAATACGTCGCAGAAAGCATGCTCGTCATGCCGCAAAGCACGGCTGACAAGCAAGACCCAAGCCCAAGCCAGATAGGGCCGAAGGGCCGAAAGTCGGGCGTTTTATGAATATTTCTCAGTCAGTTTTTGACAAAGCCGTACTCAAATGCCTGGGGGGAAGCGGGCGGCCGCGAAACTGGAAAGGGTTTGGGCATGCCGGCTTTCCGACCTCCAAGGGCGGCAATGGAAAGATATGCTTTGAAATCGTAAAGTCCCAACCCCAGAACGCCACAAAAAGCGGAGGCAACCCACGAAATGTTGTGTCAATCCAGGGTCTTGCTGTACCCATGCATATTGTCACAGTCCACTGGTTGCCTGTCTTCTTCCCCAGCCAGTACAAAATCCTTCTCGGCTTCGTAGTCCACGACCTATCCCGCCAAATAAGCACATGTTCTGACGAGGCAACATTGCATGTGGCACCGGTCTCAGCTGACCAGCAGATGCTAAGGGTGCCAGCTCCACATTTGCGATCCTGGACTGTGGGCACTGGTCTCTTCAGCAAGCGACAAGTTAAACTCGCCAACCTACCAGTATTTCCTCCTTTTGGGATGTACCTGTCAGTTCCGAAGATGAGCCTGGGATGGCTTCAGGTGTTACCTAACAGCGCGCAGGTACGGCTGGGAATGGCAAACAAGAACATCCTGCCTACTCTTTTACCAATGTGCTTTGTTTCATACCCCCCACCCTTCTCCCCCTTTCACTCTAAAACAGCTGCAAAATCCACACAACCGTCGAATTACACTGGTACCAGCCGTATCCACACCCAACGTAAGAACCCCAATCCGCCTTTATTCGACCGGAAGGCTTAACACCGGATCCTGAAAACTCGAAACTTTCTACGAAACAACGTCCTGCCTTCTCTTTACCGGGAACCATTTCTGCCCTTTGCTTCTCCCTCTTCCTTCACTCTGAAAAATCGAGGGGCTGCCTTTTGCTTACTTCGAAAGAGGCTAGAGGACAGGGTCTTTTGTACGCCCGCCACTGAACCCAGCTTTCCCTGTGTTTCGTGTGGGCTGCAGCACATTTACCTCCTTTGATCTTTTGCAGCTGGCAGCCTCCTCAATTATTTCCTACAAAGCAGGCGCTTTGGCAAAAACAAAGTTGTCAACGGGGGAAAAAAACAATACGCCCTGCTTACCCTTTACCGAAAAACAAGTATGCTTCGCTTCTTCCTTCGCCTTTCACGGTGGCTTCCTTCGAGGTGGGTAGGGGCTGTTGGGGTGGGCGTTTACGGGAATCCATCGGCTGATTGCGGACCACTTGCAAAGACCACCGCAAAAAAAGGGAGGTGGCGCTAGTCTGACACTCGCCCTGTTGTCAAGAAAGAGGGAGAGAGTGGGGGAAGGTAAACAGCAAAGTGACCCGAAGGCACGTGTTCCAGGTTGTCAAAAAACGTCGGAGGCAGCGCACTGGTCACCACGAATAATCGCAATTCCTATCACAGTCTTTCGAGAGAACCGACGCTTGAAGGAACCAACCGCAACTGCAAAAAAAGGGGGGTGGCGCTAGTCTGACACTCGCCGTGTTGTCAAGAGGTAGCGAGATTGTCACCACGAACAATCGCAATTACTTTCATCACAGCAAGGAACCCACCGCAACCACCGCAAAAACAGGGGGGTGGCGCTAGTCTGACACTCGCCGTGTTGTCAAGAAAGGGAGAGAGAGGGAAGGGTATACAGCAAAGCGACCCGACGGGGCAATGACCCCGCAGCGGCTGGTGCTCGCAGCGTTCGGCCTCCTCGTTGTGCGCCCGGCGGCGTCGTCGGCTGCGCTGGGGGCGGGGAGGGCAGCTTCCGTTCTGCAGTCGAACAACGGCAGTACAGCAGCCCCTGGCACCGACGCCCCGGCACTGGCCGCCAACGCCACGTCTGCTCCTTCGTACGGCAACTCCACCGCCTCGCCCGGGCTGGCCTCTGCCACATTGGCACCAGGCGACACGTGGCAGCCCGCACCAGCCAACACCACCTCTTCCCCAGCAACCTTGTCCCCTGGAGACACCTGGCAGCCAACACCCGCTAACACCACGAGCCTGTCCCCTGCCACGTCCGCCCCCGGATCTCGGACCACGTTGACCCCAGGCGACACGTGGCGGCCCGCACCGCCAGCAACTACCACCTCTTCCCCAGGAACCTTGTCCCCTGGAGACACCTGGCAGCCAACGACTTCCAACACCACCAGTCTGTCGCCTGCCACGTCAGCACCCGGATCCCTGGCCACGCTGACCCCAGGCGACACGTGGCAGCCCGCGCCGCCAGCAACTACCACCTCTTCCCCGGGAACCTTGTCCCCTGGGGGCACCTGGCAGCCGGCAACTTCTAGTTCGTCTCCCGTCACGTCTGCTCCCGCGGCTTCGACGTCGTCTCCTGGAGGCACGCTGCAGCCTTCAGCGCCGAGTGCCACCTCCTCACCCAGCCTGGTCCCTGCTTCGCTGTCCCCTGGTGACACTTTGCAGCCGACGGCTTCCGTTACCGCCGGTCCGGCCGGCACGCTGCAGCCCAGTCTGTCGTCGGCGCCGTCCGTTTCCGCGGTCCCACCCACCAGCGCACCGCAAGGGGTCTCTGTCTCACCCGATACGGTGGGCCCCGCCCCTCCGTTGACCGCTCCTCCTAATACGGAAGGGTGTCGAAACACGCCGTGCGGCACTGGTCACTGCGAGTTGTACGGCGCGACGTTTCTGTGCCGGTGCCGGGACGACCCGTCGGTCTACTCCGTGGGCAAGCCCGCCACCTGCCCCGCGCCGCCCGTCGAAGAGGAGGGCGGGTTCCCGTGGTGGCTTTTGGTGCTGCTCTTCCTCTTCCTCTGCGCCGTCGTGGTCGGCATCCTCGTCTGGAAGCGGGCGCATCCGGCCACGATGACCATGGACGAGTTCATGGTGGACCTCGTGGAAGCGCCTGAGGAGGAGTGCTTTGATGTGTCGCCGAGGAACAGGTCCTTCGCCTCAAAAACGGGTTCCGTGGGCAGCGCGTCTCCGTACTCATCACCCGCGCTTAGTCCGGCGGAGGAGATCCGAGTGTGATGATTGGACCCCCCAGCTCCTTCGGTCTCATACTGACGACATGTGTCACGTATACCTGTCGATCACTCGGGACTATCGTGACTACCCCGAAGATGGCACTGTCCTCCTCATCCAACGACCGCTTCCTACCTATGTACCCCACGGTGTATACTACACAGGACCACCAGGTAGGGAATAGGGGCGGGGCCTTAGGGGTATTGTCTTTAGACAGAGTGGCCCGATGGCTCGCGCATGCCCTTGCCTGACGCTAGCGAGTTGTATGGCGCGACGTTTCTGTGCCGGTGCCGGGACGACCCGTCGGTCTACTCCGTGGGCAAGCCCGCCACCTGCCCCGCGCCGCCCGTCGAAGAGGAGGGCGGGTTCCCGTGGTGGCTTTTGGTGCTGCTCTTCCCCTTCCTCTGCGCCGTCGTGGTCGGCATCCTCGTCTGGAAGCGGGCGCATCCGGCCACGATTACCATGGACGAGTTCATGGTGGACCTCGTGGAAGCGCCTCAGGAGGAGTGCTTTGCTGTGTCGCCGAGGAACAGGTCCTTCGCCTCAAAAACGGGTTCCATATCACCCGCGTTTAGTCCGGCGGAGGAGATCCGAGTGTGATGATTGGACCCCCCAGCTCCTCCGGAAGGGGGTCGAAACACCGTGCGGTTCTGGGTTTCGCGAGTTGCAAAGACGGTCAAAAAGGATCGCTGTTTGCTGCAGTGAATAGAAGGGCCACCCAGGTTCTCCAGGAGAAGTTCACACTGAAGGGTGTGGTTGAAAGCTCCTTCCGGGATCCGGCTTAGTCACTCAACATTCCCTTGCGCTAGTGATATCAGTTACAAAGACGTCTTCCTACTCCTCCCTTTCTCGGCAGATCTCGTAAGACTCTTGGCTTTGGAGAAAGACTTCTGGGAATCACTTGGACACTCCGGAAAACTACCAAAGTGGACCTGGTGCTGGCATTCACAACAACAACCTTGGCTTGTCAACATGAAAGTGTGCGTGCGATTACGTCTACACCTCCTCTAACCCGACTCCCAGCCTCAATGGTCAACCGGAGACTCTAAACCGCCGGGCATTTGAACCTAAGTGGTAGTTGTATGTGTCGTCCTATTCCGGGAACAAGTCAGGGAGAAGAACGGAGGAATAGTTACAAACAAACGAGTGACTTCAGGCCGCTTGAGCGGCGCCAATCCGAGCGCACACAGCAGGAGTGATGCGTCGGCAGTATTTGCACTTCACAATGGGGCTGCCGTCATGAGCGTCGACGGCTAGCGAGTGTCGGCAAAGGGTGCAGTGGTCGGAGCAAGCTTGACCGTGGCAGGTCTCTGCGGCACCGCACAGTGAGTTGGTCGATGTACTTCGGCGCGTTCACCTTGCGCATTACCATGCGTCGCGCAGCCTGCGAGATCACGCCGGGCCGTTGAACCTAAACAATGTTAGCCCTTTACCGTTTACGGACGGGGACACAATAGTCGTATTCATGTCAAAAGTGTCAAACCCAGAGCTGGAGTTCGGACACTGCGCCTCCAGGGCGCCAGAGACGTCAAAAAGGAACAACGTCGCAGATGTGCTACGAAACCTAGCCAACGCCACATTTTGGAGTCGTAAAACTCTTGCTGTTGATCCATAGTTTCCTCGAGAACCCAAGCGGTACACCCAAGCGTTTTTTGCCTTCGGGAGGCCAAGTCGGTCAACCACCTCCTTGTTTTTCAGCCTGCTCTTCAGGCAGGTCTGATCGCCTTGTTACCACACCGGTAACAGTTGGTACCCTCGGCGTGCATGGTGTCGCATGAGGGATAGAACACACAAGTTGTTCTTTCATCGGCTTTCGTCTCCTCCGCGGGCCACTCAACCGCGGCCACGTCCTTCCACTTCACAGTAGAAAGATCAATGTCGTCGCGATGAACGGCGGGAATTTTCACTTACGTCCCTTTTGGTTTGTGCGCACTTCCTTCAAACCTGTTTTGCTCATCTAACGGGAGTGAGGATAGTACGCTGCCATCGATCTGTTTTTGTTCTTGACAAATTGCATTTGTTAGACACAAAAAAGCAAGAACGTCCCAGGTTACTGCCAACTAACTTGCAAACCCACCTTGGACCCAAACTCTGACCTAATGTTGCAAAGGACTTCACCCCCTATCGACGACTTGCAATACCGACTTCTTAACACAAGCAATCTTCCGCAAAGGTTGTGCTCGTACCGGAACCGGACTGCAAATCTTCCATCCAGCCTTCGGTATCCCAGTGTCGATGCTTCACTGCATCGCTGCTTTCACCTTCCCAAGTTGCTGCAGCCGAACTGCTAAGGCTGATCAGAATCTCCATCCTGAACAAAGGACAGCAGACCCTTTTTGGGACCTGAACAAAGGACAGCAGACCCTTTTTGGGACAAGCACTTGCTTTGTAGGAAATAACATGAGGAGGCTGCCAGTGGCGAAACCACCAGTCGCAACAATATTCCAATCTCAAAGAAGATACATGTGCTGCAGCCCGTATCTGTTTTTAGTGGCGGGCGACAGCCCTTCAACAAAAAAAAGAGCCACTTTGGGGTGATCCACATGACTTTGTAGTTGTGTTGTTTTCTCCCCCTCTAGCCTAGCGCTTTGTCGAAATAGGCACAAGGCAGCCCCCCGAGTATTTCTTTTGTCAGCACACGTGTACTGATGGGAACATTTCCGGAACAACGGTTGCCCATGAATGAGAAAGCGAAGGCTAGTTCAGGAAACTCCCCGAGACAGGGGTTTACCCTGTACACGCGAAGAATCAGAAACTTTTGCCTTTATCGTTTTCATCACCTGTGGTCAGTTGATGCTGATCGGCTGTTGCTTCGTTTATCAGTGCAAGTCTGAACTCCGGGAATGTTCCAGAAGAGAAACCTTGTGAGAAAACAAGAAGTGGGAAGTCGATTATCCGACACGCGACGCAAACAAGACGAAGCACCTATTTTTTACCAACATTTTTTTTTGCGGATTGCCCTAGTAGTTCGCTCTAAAAAAAGATGCACAGCAGCGTCTTTGGTGGGTGCACGCCAAACCAATGTCCTCATTCCTTCAGTGGTCTGGGTCACCAAGCAGTTGTGAGTTCCCTGCCCCCCTTTCTCAACCTTCCCAACGCTAAGTGAGTGTTAAAAAAACCAAACCATAATATTATGCTCCTTGAGGTAGAAAAGCTACACGGTGAGGTCGGACCTCAGAAGCTGGAGATAGAGAGGGCGTGCCCGAGTCACACCCGAAAATCGGGCGTGTTAGACCAAACAACGCGTGTAAATCCACACCCGAAAAGCGGGTGTGGCACCCGCTGGATTTTTGAGGGGGATAACCACGCAGTCTTTTTCCCTCCGAGGTTTCATTGTCGCAAACGAATCCCAGTGTGCAGCGGGCACCCACGGCACACGGCACCAAGCATCCATGCGGAACATCAAGCTCGTGTAACAGCCAGCGCGCACGAATCAGGCTGCCACGCAAACCCACATCATCGCACACACACGTATCAGGTTACCACACAACGCACACACACCCTCTCCGGTAGCTCCCGGTCCCTTTCTCCGCGGTCTTTGAATATCCCAGAGAAGGGAAACGAAACCGCCAGCTTCAACTCCAGCTTCTCTGAGGCTGGACCTCACCGTGTATACTGCCCCTTTGATCTTCCTGCTCCCCATTTTACTCCCTGTCTGCCTTGTAGTCCACGCGGGGGCTTGACTGCCTCTCAGTCGTAGTTTGGTTTGGTTTTGTAGTAGGTAAAAAGAAGCACAAAAAACGTCGAAAGACATCAATTCTGTACGGGATCGTCGGTGAAAACACGAAGGAGGGAGAAGAAGAAGAAGAAGAAGTTCGCGCCGGTCCGATTCCCGATCTGACGACGAACTTGTCGGCAAGCTACCAGCGGCAGTTGCAGCCGTCGCGGGTTGCACCACCAGCGGAAGCGCGCCAATGTCACGTAGCGAAAGGCAGGCATGGTGTGGTACTCATCGGCATGCCAACTACACACACACCCACACAACAATAATCCAATCTCGGGGGGGGGGGGCTGCATGCAAAGCTGGTGTCGGAGTCTCTGCTGCGTGGCTGGCCGTCATCTCTGTGGGCTTCTGCTCAGTCGCAAAGAAAGTCATCATCAGATGACCTGACATGCAACGGATACTCGGACGAGACTCGTGACTCTTGGGGTGGGGTACAAAGAGCCCTTGTTCTATGGCATGGCAACAGTGTCGTGGAACCTACCAGACCAACAGTTTGGAGTTTTCATATTTTCTGGCGTTGTTAGCTCAGCTCACATTCACGTCGCTGTTTGTATCAATACTGTTCTCGTCCTTCGCTTCCTGCTGCCTGTGACCAACGCTGACGGCCTACATGGCATCTCCCTGTCTTGCGCTTCCCTGCTGCTGGCCTCGGGGCTGGCTTCAGGAAACCAGAAATCTTGTTCAATGCAATTTCGCAGCTGTGCACCGTAACCCCGGAGATGCTGAACTAAGTGTTACTCAAGAAGGCCCAAAGGCAAGCCGCGCCTTGACCCACGTTGCCAGTCCTGCTGTCAAGATGAACCGACACCCTCAGGATCTGATAAGTGATCACTCGGCCACCTTAAGTTAAGTCTTGGTTCATCCCCGCATTGTCAGTCCCGAGCGTCAAGATGAACCGAGACCCTTTGTGGAATCTGATGAGTCATCATTCGGACACCTTACGTTACGTCTCGGTTCACCCCGAATTGTCAGTCCTGCTGTCCAGATGAACCGACACCCTTTGTGGGATCTGCTGAGTGATCACTCGGACACCTTAAGTTACGTCTTGGTTGTGGGATCTGCTGAGTGATCACTCGGACACCTTAAGTTACGTCTTGGTTCATCCCCGCTTTGTCAGTGATGTCCAGAGCTTGAACCGACACCCTTTGTGTATCACCCGGGCACCTGAAGTTAAGTCTCGGTTCATCTCCGCATTGTCAGCCCCCGATGTCCACATAAACCGACAACCTACCTCTCGGACACCTTAAGTTAAGCCTCGGTTCATCAGTCCCGCTGAACGCCACCCATAGTGGCAGGCCCGTGGCTGGCTGCACATGCCTCGGCGACCCTCTAAAGCCCCGGAAATTCAAGCGAACTTCCACCAATTTCCACCAACAATACCGTCCTGCGGGTCCATCTCACAATCGCTTACGCTCTTGCTTCGGCGGGCCCACGTTTTTTTTGTTTTGTATAAGCACCTGCTTTGTAGGAAATGCTTGAGGAGACTGCCAGTTGCGATAGATCAAAGGAGGTAAATGCGCCGTAGGCATTGCGTTAGGTTTGGTGGCGTTAGCGTTCAAAAATACTCGAGGGGCTGCCTTGTGCTTACTTCGAAGGAGGCTAGAGGGGGAGAAACAATGCGACTACAAAGTGGGTCTTTTTTGTTGAACGCTTAGGCCCGCCACTGAACCCAGATTCACCTGTGTTTCGTCGGGCTACAGCACATTTACCTCCTTTGATCTTTTGCAGCTGGCAGCCTCCTCAAGTATTTCCTACAAAGCAGGTGCTTATACAACAAAAACTTTCACTCTAAAAAGAAAGACCCGCGTTGTAGTTGTGTGGCCGTTTCTCCCTCTCCAGCCGTCGAAATTAGCACAAGGCAGCCCCTCGAGTGTTTTTGAAAGTATGCTGCCGACAAGGAATAGTTGACTCGCTAACCACGATTGCGAGAGTCGGTGAACCCGCCATAACCCAAAGGGGGGTCGAATAATAACACCTGTGTTATTATTCGATTTGTCGAATACTAAAAACGTTCCGGGTAGCCGAACAGTAGCTGGATCAAATGGTGGTAGTGTTTTTAGCCAGGCGTGTGTCAAATGACTGTTATTTTATTATTCGACCCTCCCCTTTAAAGCTTTAAAGTTTAAGCCTCAAAAAAAAAAAAAAAAAAAAAAACGCCAATGAAGCCGCGCCCTCCATGGCAAACATCGAATGCTCCAGGGAATGAGAAGCTCGTCACCCACCTGCGTCTCGAATCTAGCTCAACATTAAAACGATACGGCGCTGCGTTCAACGAAAGCAAAAAACATCTCGCGGGTGGCGGCTGACACCATTTGTGCACTTAACCATGGTTAACCACTTAAGGACGAACTACCACTATAGGGGTAGTTAATTCAAGAAAGTTCGCGGGTGTCAAGTTCGCGGGTGAGAGGCCAAAGAATGGTCGAAAGTGGTCGCCGTTGCTTTATTGGAAAGATCTGACACAAATCTTTGAAATGCGTCCTTCGTCGGGCAGAAATCCTGCTCCGAGCTGCTCTCAACGGATACCTGAGGTTTGCTATGGAGCCCGCCCTTTTCCCAAATTAACTCTCCCCCCCCTCCGTCCTTGAGTGGTTAAGTGCGCAAATCGTCCGTCTTCTTAACCATGGTTAAGTGCGCAAATCGTCCGTCTTCTTAACCATGGTTAAGTAGACGTACGAAAACCTAGACACAAATATCGCTACACGAACGCGACTGGCGAGCTCCTACTTTTCGTAGTAACAATGCATTGTAAACACGAAAGAGAACGCCGGCAGCGTGTTTGGGAGAAGATTATCCTACCGAGCATATTCACTCACTATCATCCACTAACAGGCCAATCCTCCCCCGGCACGTACAAACAAAGCCAAGACAACGCTGGCAGCGTGTTTGGGAGGAGATTCGCCTAACGATCACGGTCACTCACCAAAAAACAGGCCAGCTCCCCCCGACACGCGCAAACAAAATAACATGGCGCTTACGTTCTCGTCTCTGAGGTTGAGTGGGGCAAATTCCCCGTCATTAAATTGCCGCGACCGACGGCTGCGGCACCTCTAGACCTCTAGGGCGTGCCTGTTGCGCATACGTAGCATCTACAGGATGTGTATCTAAGAGGTTTAGGTCCGGACGCTGCGACGACGACTGGACCTGTCCAGACCGTTACGGCCTGGGTCACCTGAACAACGGCAACCGACACGCCATGAACAGATACGGCGCCTATTTCTTTTTGTATAAGCACCTGTTTTGTAGGAAATGCTTGAGGAGACTGCCAGTTGCGATAGATCAAAGGAGGTAAATGTGCTGTAGCCCACACGAAACACAGGTAAATCTGGGTTTAGTGGTGGGCGTAAGCGTTCAGCAAAAAAGACCCATTTTGTAGTTGTATTGTTTTCTCCCCCTCTAGCCTCCTTCGAAATGAGCACAAGGCAGTCCCTCGAGTATTTTTCTACACAAGCGCCAGCTTGGAAGGAAATGCTCGACGATGCTGCCAGACAAAGAACCGAAGGGATGCGGGTCTACCCGAACACGACAAATCACACAAACGCAACAGGTCAAAGTCCTGAGTGAGAAAACAACACACGGTGGTGTAAGCGAAGTACAAACCAGATTGCGTTTGTATTGTATTCGCCTATCACTATATTTCCTCTCTTCCATTCGGAGTCAAAGCAGCTACGTCTAGTATTTTTAAGGAACGCACAGGACGATCGGCCTTCGGGATCGACGGTAACACAAAGCAAACCCGCAAGCAATCCGCTGGTGGAGAAAACCGGCCCAAAGGAATCAACTGCCTCCTGGGGTGGGACTAGTCTGACACTTGCTGCTCGTCGGAAAAGAAAGAACCGAAAAGTAAACGGAGACCAAGCAACGTCCTGAACAGTCTGACGCAAAACTGTTGTTGGAGAAGAATTCATTTGCTGACGGTTGGCCCGGGGGCTTTCAAATCCCCGGAGTCTCGAGAAGCAAAAATATTCCATCCTATGCTTCAAACGTTTGTTTTCTGGAAAGTAGGCGAATCCTGCAGGGAACAGCTGCCTGGACTTCTTGAGTTGACAACGATTGTGGGAGTCGGGAGAATCTAACATAGCCTGAAGCAGGACCGACCTCCGCTTCGTGAGAAAAAGTAGAACGTGGGGGGCCCAAGACTACGCTACACGAAGGAATGTACTTGGTGTCGGTCACAGACAGTCCCGGACATGGCTAGCCATAACCCATAACGAAAGCGTGCACCAAATATACAACCCGTAACCATATAGCCCTTTCTTGCTCTAAGAGAACCCATTCATGAACGGTCACACGGAGACCCTAAACCCCCTGAATTTCAAGCGAACTTTAACTCTAAAAAGCGAAGAGTTTCCTACAAGAAACAGTCTAGTTTCCATCTGTCTTGCCAAGAGCTGCGACGCACCTATTTTTGCCGGCAGCACCGACACGGGATGTCCGCAAGACCGCGGCGAAGGGGTCACCCTTTCGGGGGGTTTCGCGTTCTGGCTGTCTTGCTGCGTGAGCGTGCATTGTCTTCGACGAGTTTTTCATGATGACAAGCTTGTTTGTTTATATCAAAAAGCGTCGGATGGCAGCGTGCTGTGCTACATCACTTAAAACAAGGTTTCACACGTACGCACAAACCAAGCTGCTCGCGGGAGTCGACAAAAGTAATCGCCGCGTAGTCGAGCTCAGGTCGCTTTCAGGGGGGAAAATCTTAGTTTCGTGTTCAGGCGATGATGCGGCGGTCGGTCGTCGTTTTGTTGCTGCCGTTTCCAAACGCGGCGTGGAAGAGCCTTACGTGGAGAATGTCACGACCGTGCACTCGAAGGACTTCATGCAGACTACGGAGAAGTTCGACGGGACGCGAGCTTTACACGACGAAGAGCAGGGCCGAGTCTGTGGTCATGGACACCTACATCACGCAGGACGGCGGCCGTATCGACTAGTTCCGGCAGCAGTGGCCCCCAGCGGTTCTCCACGTGAAGGAGGCGATTCTCGAAGACGTGCGGGTGAAGCATGGGGTCCCGTGGCCGAATCTATACCCCGCGTTAGACGCGCACTCGGAAAGTTGTGGGGTGCAAGACTGCGGCGAAGGGATCACCTTCTCGGGGGTTTCGCGTTCTGGCTGTCTTGCTGCGTGAAGTGCCAGCAACAACTGTCTTCGACGAATTCTTTCTGGAAACAAAGCTTGCTTGTCTATACCAAAAAGCGCCGGATGGCAGCGTACTGTGCTAATTCACTTAAAAAACAAGGTTTCGCACGCACACACAAACAAATCTGCCGTCGCGGGAGTCGACAAAAGTAATCGCCGCGTAATCGAGCTCAGTAGGTGAATTGGCTCATCCTATCATACCTGTATGCCACACCTTACGACAGTCACTACCGCCCCGTCGCCTCCCCCCCCTCCTATCGTCCATACTCAGGGTTGTGGGTTCATTGCGCTGGCGGAACGATGATGCGGCGGTCGGTCGTCGTTTTGACGCTGCCGTTTCCAGTGCAGCCGGGCAGTGGGAGGAAGCGGGGCGTGGAAGAGCCTTACGGAGCATTGGGGTCCCGTGGCCGAATCTATACCCCGCGTTAGACGCGCACACGGAAGGTTGTGGGGTGCAAGACTGCGGCGAAGGGATCACCTTCTCGGGGGTTTCGCGTTCTGGCTGTCTCGCTGCGTGAAGTACCAGTAACAACTGTCTTCGACGAATTCTTTCGGGAAACAAGCTTGCTTGTCTATACCAAAAAGCGCCGTGCTGTGCTAGATCACTTAAAAAAACAAGGTTTCGCACGCACACACATACTAATCTGCCGTCGCGGGAGTCGACAAGTGTAATCGCCGCGTAATCGAGCTCAGTACGTGAATTGGCTCATCCTATCATACCATACTCAATCTGTATGCCACACCTTACGACAGTCACTACCGCCCCGTCGCCTCCCCCCCCTCCTATCATCCATACTCGGGGGGGGGGAAAGGAGGGTTGTGGGTTCATTGCGCCGGCGGAACGATGATGCGGCGGTCGGTCGTCGTGTTGACGCTGCCGTTTCCAGTGCAGCCGGGCAGTGGGAGGAAGCGGGGCGTGGAAGAGCCTTGCGTGGAGCATATCACGACCGTGCACTCGAAGGACTTACGCCGCGGCGAGCTTTACACGACGAAGAGCAGGGACGAGTCTGTGGTCATGGACACCTACATCACGCAGGACGGCGGCCGTATCGACTGGCTCCGGCAGCAGTGGCCCCCGGCAGTTCTCCACGTGAAGGAGGCCTCGAAGACGTGCGAGTGAAGCATGGGGTCCCGTGGCCGAATCTATACCCGCGTTAGACGCGCACACGGTGCAAGACTGCGGCGAAGGGATCACCTTCTCGGGGGTTTCGCGTTCTGGCTGTCTTGCTGCGTGAAGTGCCAGTAACAACTGTCTTCGACGAATTCTTTCTGGAAACAAAGCTTGCTTGTCTATACCAAAAAGCGCCGGATGGCAGCGTGCTGTGCTAATTCACTTAAAAAGCAAGGTTTCGCACGCACACACATACTAATCTGCCGTCGCGGGAGTCGACAAGTGTAATCGCCGCGTAATCGATCTCATCCTATCATACCATACTCAATCTATGCCACCCCTACCGACAGTCACCACCGCCCCGTCGCCTCCCCCCCCTCCTATCGTCCATACTCAGAGTTGTGGGTTCATTGCGCCGGCGGAACAATGATGCGGCGGTCGGTCGTCGTGTTGACGCTGCCGTTTCCAGTGCAGCCGGGCAGTGGGAGGAAGCGGGGCGTGGAAGAGCCTTACGTGGAGCATATCACGACCGTGCACTCGAAGGACTTCATGCAGACTACGGAGAAGTTCGACGGGACGACGCGCCGCGGCGAGCTTTACACGACGAAGAGCAGGGACGAGTCTGTGGTCATGGACACCTACATCACGCAGGACGGCGGCCGTATCGACTGGCTCCGGCAGCAGTGGCCCCCGGCGGTTCTCCACGTGAAGGAGGCCTCGAAGACGTGCGGGTGAAGCATGGGGTCCCGTGGCCGAATCTATACCCGCGTTAGACGCGCACACGGTGCAAGACTGCGGCGAAGGGATCACCTTCTCGGGGGTTTCGCGTTCTGGCTGTCTTGCTGCGTGAAGTGCCAGTAACAACTGTCTTCGACGAATTCTTTCTGGAAACAAAGCTTGCTTGTCTATACCAAAAAGCGCCGGATGGCAGCGTGCTGTGCTAATTCACTTAAAAAGCAAGGTTTCGCACGCACACACATACTAATCTGCCGTCGCGGGAGTCGACAAGTGTAATCGCCGCGTAATCGATCTCATCCTATCATACCATACTCAATCTATGCCACCCCTACCGACAGTCACCACCGCCCCGTCGCCTCCCCCCCCTCCTATCGTCCATACTCAGAGTTGTGGGTTCATTGCGCCGGCGGAACAATGATGCGGCGGTCGGTCGTCGTGTTGACGCTGCCGTTTCCAGTGCAGCCGGGCAGTGGGAGGAAGCGGGGCGTGGAAGAGCCTTACGTGGAGCATATCACGACCGTACACTCGAAGGACTTCATGCAGACTACGGAGAAGTTCGACGGGACGACGCGCCGCGGCGAGCTTTACACGACGAAGAGCAGGGACGAGTCTGTGGTCATGGACACCTACATCACGCAGGACGGCGGCCGTATCGACTGGCTCCGGCAGCAGTGGCCCCCGGCGGTTCTCCACGTGAAGGAGGCGACCCTCGAAGACGTGCGGGTGAAGCATGGGGTCCCGTGGCCGAGCCTATACCCCGCGTTAGACGCGCACACGGAAAGCGTTACTCTCCGGTACGTTATGGATTCGGCCCACCCGAAGCTTCGGACGCTGAAAACCCGGCACTGCGCGCTGTGCATCGACCAGACCGACGGCCTCTTCAAGCCGCTGTCCGCCGACGAAGAGGCGAAGGCGTTCGCCCGTCGGTGCATCTACGCGCCGGTGCCCGACTGGCAGTACCAAGCGTACCTCTTCCTGACGAGCATGGGGGTCTACCGGTACGCCGCCGCGGCCATGACGCGCGTCTCCAAGGTGTTCCTGTTCTCGAAGGAGCAGGTCGTCGACCTTCTCACTACTGACTACCATGGTGTGCCAGCCGGGCTTTTATTAGTCGTATAAGACGCTAGCCTTTTAGAAGATTATTAAATTGCCTCCTTGGAGAGAGTCACTCGGAGCCGTTGTTCCTTCTCCATCCGCCAATTTAACATCCGTTTAATTCATGTCACACCAATCAAAGGATCATTCACGGTTAGCTCTCCTTAGCTGGCTTGCTGGTACCTTGGGAACGAGCTGACCGGCGAAGTTGGCTGCCCGGCGGCTGCCTCAGTTGGGGAGATCGGTCCTCCTGGCTACCGAATCAGTCAGCCAAGACTCCAGCTCAACTGGCGAAGGCCCGAGTTGGCTTCAATCTAACACAACTGGCTGCGGCGGGCCGGCTCACGATGCCTGGCTGCTCGCATTCGCCTCGCGGGACTCTGGGATTTTCCCTCCGCCGGTCAAGCTCAGCAAGCCAGGGAGACTAACCTTGATCCACTGCGGGGGAGTGGGGAGAGAGGGAAGGGTGGGACGCAGGGAGCTTCATACGAACCCCGAGGAGGACCGACCTACGAGGGCGCGGCGTAGCAGTGAGCTAGGCTCACCGGGTTGTAAAACCGGACCGCCTCCACGCAATACGGATCGCGCGTGAGCTTCTTTCCGTACAACCTCACCATGTCCTCCGACGCCCAGTCCCCCAGCTCGCAAACCTGCATCACCCCCGTCCCCGCCTTCAGCAGCGTGCAGCAACAACCCTGGCGCTGTGTGTCGTGTACGCGAGCCTGCTCCCTGGACTCCTCCCGGCTGACATCCCGTTAATGTCGGCGAAGAGACCCCGCCTTGTCCTTGTACCGCAGAGTGCCTCCCTGAATGAGCGGTACCCGCAGTTGGGGCACAGGAGCTGACTTGACCCGGCCAAGCGCTTCAGGAGGGTGGACACCTCGACTTGGAGGACGGTGCTCCCTCCGGCGGGTCGGAAAGCGTAGGCGGAGGCACCAAGTTTATGGCCTCGAACGTCAAGGATCTCATGCATTCCCTTTTGCCCTTCGCCATGCGCCACTCGACCCTGAGCCTTCCTCCATTCAGAGTGACGTCCTCCGCCCGGATCACCCGCATACTCGAAGTTCTGAGTAGCGTAATAAATTCGCCCAGAATCTGCAGGGCAGCGCCGCAGTCGCCCGTGGTCCGGATGGCATCAAAGATCGCCCTGAACTCCTTCACGCCCAGCGGCTCCGCCTGCTGTGGGTCCGGCGACTCCAGGACGGCCATCATCCTACCCACGATATTCAGCGGGTCATCAAGAACACACCCCGCGGCTTTGTTCTCCGCCAGCACGGACGCTATGATGCTCTGGGGCGCCCTATAAGCTGCACCGTCGTCGCCCATCAGCAGCAGGTGACCGCCGAACTCCTCCAACCTCTCTACCGTGGTTGGGTAGGGCTCAACGCCCATGCTACCACACCACGACACGTACCCGGCCGTGTTCGAGTCGTATGTGGCCTTCGAGCCGACCGTCGTGTAACGGGCCCGCATGGCCCTGCGGGCCACCTCGGCCGAGTTCCGACCGAGGGGCCTCTTAAGCGCTGCCCTCTGCGGAGTCCATCTCCTTGCTCGCTGACCAGGCGGAGACCGGGGCGGTGTGTCCTTGACACCGTCCCCGCCTGGGGCGGGACCCCGTTCGCGGGGCCCCGCTCCTAGCTCTGCCACCATGCTGCGAAAGCGCTTGTCGACTTCCTCGGCCGGCCGCGGCTCGGGAAGCGCCCAGCACGGCAACACACGGAAGGAGGTCAGGGACATGCCCTCTGGCAGCTCCGCGACCAGAGCCTCCCACTCGGGGTCCGTGAAACCCGTCCTCATGCCGTCTAACCGTGCAACATCCCATGTCATTATTTTCTTCGGGTGGGCGGGCGGGAGAAACAAATGACTGATCCGGTTTGGTGGAGATCCGCGCTCCTGCCGGGGCTTTGCTCGGGATTAGCTGAACTAAACACCTAATTATTAACCGACCAATGATATACTGTGAAACAGGGCCTCTCGCTCCTCACACAACCGCTCACGCTCTGGAAATGCGGCAAACACACGAAGATATCATTAACAGTTGGTTCGTTTTCTACTTCCCCTTTTACGCAGCGGCACTGCGACTGGAGCTAATTGCAGCACGAAACGCACGCCAAGGAGGAGAATATTAGCGTTATTTGTGGATTAGAAGGTCGGTATTTTAAAGTCTCCGGTTGACCGTAGAGGCTTGGGTATGGAGGGGGGTTGAGGAAAGTGAGAGGGTACTAACAATCTGTGGGTTGCCCTTCAATGTATTGCGCAGGCTAAAAAAACGTAGGCAGCGTGTTTTGGTGGTTAATCAGAACTCCTTACCTGCATATACTTACTTGCACGGTGACGTGTCTTCGTTCTATCATGAGCAGCTATTGTTATCAGCAAAACCGTCTCAGGCGGGTTCGGTTCGTGCCTTGACACTCAAGTGTCCAGCGCGCTGATCCGGGGGCTGCGGCGGAACGGCATCCGCGACGCGGTCTGCACCGACGTTGTGAACGACCGGAAGCTGAAACAGCCGGCGGGCACGCAGTTCGACGTGGTCCTCTGCTTGAACGTGCTCGACCGCTTTTCAAGTATCACGCGCATGCTGGACGACATCATCCGCGCCGTGAAGCCAGGGGGCAGGCTGATCCTATCTGTACCGTTGCCTCTCCGGCAGGCTCAGCACCGGCTGGGCACCATTCAACCATTCATGCTTATTTGCCACTACCTACGAAGACACGTCGCCATGCAAGAATCGGAGGGCGCACTTCTATCCTCTATCTCATCTACTATGAGCAGCTATTATTATCATCAAAACCGTCTCAGGCGGGTTCGGTTCGTGTCTTGACATCGGAGCCGGGTCGGGAGACGTGTCGACGAAATTTCAAGAGCACTTCGAGAGCTACACGGCCACGGAAGTGTCCAGCGCGCTGATCCGGGCGCTGCGGCGGAACGGCATCCGCGACGCGGTCTGCACCGACGTTGTGAACGACCGGAAGCTGAAACAGCCGGCGGGCACGCAGTTCGACGTGGTCCTCTGCTTGAACGTGCTCGACCGCTGTTCAAGCATCACGCGCATGCTGGACGACATGATCCGCGCCGTGAAGCCAGGGGGCAGGCTGATCCTATCTGTACCTTTGCCCCTACGGCAGGCCCAGCACCGGCTGGGCAAAGCCCAAGAGATGGTGTGGCCGCCGTCGACCAATGAGCCCGGCGCGTGGGAGTTCGCGGCCGGCTGGTTCGCGGGGTACGTGTTGGACCGCTACGGCGGGGCGCCGCTGAAGCTGAAGCGGATAGCGCGGGCGCCATACATGGCCAACGGAGCGGCACGTGCTCCGCTGTCGGTGTTGGACGCCGCCGTCTTCGTCTTCGACAAGACAGAAGACGCCCTGCACGCGGAATCGCCCGTCACAAAAGAGTGGAGCGGCCACCATGATGTGCTGATCGTGTGACGGCACTCGTGTTGGACGCTACTGTCCATGTCTTCGTCTTCAACAAGATAGAAGACGCTATACACGCGGAATCGCCCTTATCGGCCACCACAACGTACCGCTCGTGTGACGACATTCTGTTGTCGATGTCGGACGCTGCCGTGTCTGCATCTTCGACAAGACAGAACACGAAGTGCTGATCGTGTGACGACCGCTGTCGGTGTTGGACGCTGCTGTCTGTGTCTCGTCTTCGACATGACAAGGTACCACAGCAAGCGTCATTCCGTTGCCGATGTTGGACGCCGCTGTCTGTCTGGTGACAACATTCCGTTGCCGGTGTCCAACGAATGCTGTCTGCGTCTTCGAGAAGCCAGAGGCCGCCGTCCACCAACGAGCCCGGCGCGTGGGAGTTCGCGGCCGGCTGGTTCGCGGGGTACGTGTTGGACGGCTACGGCGGGGCGCCGCTGAAGCTGAAGCAGATAGCGCGGGCCTTACGTGGCCAAAGGAGCGGCACGTGCTCCGCTGTCGGTGTTGGACGCCGCCGTCTTCGTCTTCGACAAGACAGAAGACGCCCTGCACGCGAATTCGCCCGTCACGAAAGAGTGGAGTGGTCACCATGATGTGCTGATCGTGTGATATGTCTTCGTCTTCGACAAGACAGAAGACGCCCTGCACGCGAATTCGCCCGTCACGAAAGAGTGGAGTGGTCACCATGATGTGCTGATCGTGTGATATGTCTTCGTCTTCGACAAGACAGAAGCGGCCACGTCAACGTACTGCTCGTGTGACGACATTCTGTTGTCGATGTCGGAAGCTGCCGTCTGCATCTTCGACAAGACGGAACCACGAGTGTGTGACGACCGTTGTCTGTGTCCCGTCTTCGACATGATAGAAGGTTCCACAGCAAGCGTGAATCGGCCACCACAAAGTACGACGACATTCTGCACGATCGGGGCCAGACGGATCTCACACCAAGCGAGCTGGACGCCGTGCACATGGCACGGCGGATCTCAGCCAAAGCGAGTTGCACGTCATCGAGGCCGTGTTGTCGATGTTGGGCGCTGCTGTCTGAGTTTTCGAGAAGACAAACGACGCCAAATCACGCGGATAAAGAATGGTCCTCCGCAAACCCGCTGCGGCGGCGCTGCAGGGAGTCTTCGGGTCAAGTCGCCATCGACTTCCCGAACGAAGCGCGGCGCGTCTGAGAGGGTTGGTGACGGCCGACCACGGGAGACATGCCGCAAACCCGCTGCGGGAGTCTTCGGGTCAAGTCGCTATCGACTTCCCGAACGACAACCGTTTCGCGTCTGAGAGGGCTGGTGACGGCCGACCACGGGAGACATGCCGCAAACCCGCTGCGGCGGCGCTGCAGGGAGTCTTCGGGTCAAGTCGCTATCGACTTCCCGAACGAAGCGTGGCGCGTCTGAGAGGGCTGGTGACGGCCGACCACGGGAGACATGCCGCACACCCTTTTTGCGCGCCTCCGATTATGAGAAGATGCCAAAATGGCAAGGCACGATGCTGCGCACGCGGGGTACGAGTGTAACCAGCAGAGACCCTAACCCCAGGTAGTCCAGGAAAATACGTGCTCAGAAGAAGGCTTGTGTGGGCCATGATTCGGCCCAGAGCACGGGCTCTGAGAGTGGGGGTCATGCCCCACGCGCACGCACGTACCGTATTTTCGCGGGAATGTGCGCAATCGGCTTCGGAAGGAAATTGCCAGTGATTTCCCGCCGACAAGGTCTTCCTGCGCACTCCCGCGCGGCAAGGAAATAACAGGCGATTTCACGCACACATGTTTGGTTGGGGGGGGGTGTCGTGTGGCCAAATCCTACCATTTCCTGCCGCCTCCCTTTCTCTTTGGCATCCCACCATATCTCAGACGAGCGTGAGTCGCTCAGTGCGGCGCGCACAATGTCTCATTCAAAACCCCCGCTGAGTCGTCTTGCTCCCTCCCTTCCGCACGTTCTTCTTTTACATAAGCGCCAGCTTGGAAGGAAATGCTCGACGATTGCTGCCAGACAAAGAACCGAAGGGATTCCCAAGTGCTGTAACTACCGAACCACGTGTTGAACGGACGTGAGGTCATGCGGGTCTACTCCTACACGACCAATCACACAAACACGACAGGTCAAAGTCCTGAACACACGGTGGTGTAAGCGAAAAACAAAGAGCTCTTTGTGCAAAGGGTGCTACGGCTGTAGTGCATTTCTTGCAAAAGGTTGGGTGGTGGGTGGATGAATATGCGGCGCAACCGGTACCAGCAGCGCCGCGTGCCGATCCACGGCAACACGGGCAACCACTTCATGAGGGGCGTCTGCGCCGGGTTTCTGTTCTGCCTGGTGCTGCTGCCCCTGTTCGCGCTCCTCTACCGCGTCGGCTTCTCGGAGGAGGACCACCCGCGGGCGGCTCCCGACGCGGCCAGAACCTACTCGGCGGCCTGCGCCGCGCGCACGGCCGACAGGCTGGCCGGCGGCACGGTGCCGAAAACGGTCTCGTACCTCACTTCCGAGTTCGCCCCGGAGCGGTACATTAAAGAGTCGGTGTCCGCTCTGGGGTACGCGGACTGCAGCAACTGCCCTCGAGAAAGCATACTTGTCACACTTGAAAGAAACTTTTGCAACGTTTCTTCTTAACCTGAACGCGTAGAGGTCAATTCTTGGACAAACAAATATGAGTGAAACCCAGTTCTTGTAGTGAGTAACGCAGTTTCTGCAAAAACCAGCTATTGTTTACCGGTAAATAAGGGGGTATATTTTCCCGAGGTAAGATTTTTCCCCAGAAGATTTTCCCGAGGACCCTTTGTGCAAAGGGTGCTACGGCTATAGTGCATTTCTTGCAAAAGGTTGGGTGGTGGGTGGGGTGGATGAATATGCGGCGCAACCGGTACCAGCAGCGCCGCGTGCCGATCCACGGCAACACGGGCAACCACTTCATGAGGGGCGTCTGCGCCGGGTTTCTGTTCTGCCTGGTGCTGCTGCCCCTGTTCGCGCTCCTCTACCGCGTCGGCTTCTCGGAGGAGGACCACCCGCGGGCGGCTCCCGACGCGGCCAGAACCTACTCGGCGGCCTGCGCCGCGCGCACGGCCGACAGGCTGGCCGGCGGCACGGTGCCGAAAACGGTCTCGTACCTCGCTTCCGAGTTCGCCCCGGAGCGGTACATTAAAGAGTCGTTCTCCGCCCTGGGGTACGCGGACATCACGCCGCAGCACCGGGAGGCGACCTTCGTCATCGGGAAGAAAACGGCGGAAGCCATCGGCTGGCGGGTGTGCGCGGGGGTGGCGAAGCACAACCACATCAAAGGGCAAATCTTCATGGTGGCGAAGCACAACTTGGCGTCGTCGCTGCGGAAGGCGGACGCAGCCGGCGCCTTGGCCCGGGAGACTGGAATTAAGTCCTCTGAAGGCTTCCACCAGAAGAGCTTCGAACTCTGGCAGGACGGTGGGTGCGCCGACTTCCTCAAGGACTGGGACGAGCACGTGGACTGGTCGGCCGCCGGCCCGCAGTACATCCTCAAAGCGATCACTGGCGGCCACAACGGGGCCGGGCTCACGCTCCTCGACCCGGCGAAGCTGCTCGCGTTCAAGCGGCGGCACGACGAGACCGGCAGGTGCGCCGCCGAAAAAATCCTCGCCCAGCGGTTCCTGCGTGACCCGTTCCTCCTGCACGGCAGGACCTTCAGCATGCGGCAGTTCCTGCTCGTCTTGCGGGTGAAGCCGCTGCTCGCTGTGTTCTACGAGGTTTGTGGCCTTCTCAAGTGATCTTACTACTTCTTCCGGCATCTGCCTGTACCTGCAGAGTACCACCAACACGGAGCGCCGCATACACCGTGCTGCTATGTGTTATCCCTGCTGATGGTGCTGCTGTGTATGCACTAACTACGTGTAACACATGCACGCATGCACTTTCCACAGTACGTGTATCCTCTTCACAGCACTGTGTGGGTGCTGATAGCATACCACATACCATCTGTGTGTAGTGGCTGCTGGTGCATTCCACATACCATCCTACAGCCCGTAGAGGATACTACGTAGTCGTGTGTAGGGCTAGTGGGTGCTGATAGCATACCACGCATACTCGTAGGACTACGCTGCGTGCTGCTGCTACGTGCACCTTGAATTGGTGTGATCCACAGTAGAAAATTTAACTTCCCATGAACTCACTAAGAACGGCCCAAGTACTTCCCGAGTACACCCCATGTACACCTTCAAATACAGTAAAATGGCGCATTTCCGAAGTACTTCCGCGAACTTCGCAAGTACTTCCCACAGTGGCGCATTTCTGGCGATTATTGCTGCATTTTAGTACTGTCCGCGAACTTCCCAAGTACTTCCCACAGTGGCGCATTTCTGACGATTATTGCTGCATTTTAGTACTGTCCGCGAACTTCCCAAGTACTTCCCGAGGACACCCCTTGTACACCCAAGTAAGGCCACCGGATCACACCATGAATCTACACTACAGGGGTACGTGCGGGTCACCCGCCGCCGGTTCGCGCCGAACTCGACCGACCTGCGCGACTTCGTGTCGAACTCCGAAAAGGTGTGGCTGTCGTCGCCGACGGCGCCGCTCGAAGACCGCCACTTCTGGACGCTGCGGGACTTGGCCTCGTACGTGAGAGACCCGTCTTCGTCGCACGGCGGCGACAGGGTGAGCTTCGAAGGAAGCCTCCGGCCGAAGATCAAAGCCATCTTCGCGCACATTCTGAGGTCGATCGAAAGCAACCTGTCTCCGTCGCCTTCGTTCTTCGGCGTCTACGGCGTCGACATGTCGCTCGACTCGCAGCTTTCTCCTTGGGTCTTCGAGGTCAACTTCTCGCCCGAGCTGTCGAAGTTCTTGCCGCTGCAGCTGATCGAGAACATGTACCCGGACGTCATCAAAATGCAGATGCGGCTCCTCGACGAGCCGCAGGCCACGTGGGCAGACCTGCAGCAGGTGGCAACAGATCCGGAGCGGTTCGAGCTGGTGGCGGACCAGCAACAAGGCTTCACGGCTGTTTACCCCACTGGTTAAGCTTTTCGCGGACCCCCCTCTTCCGTGTGCAGTTGACGCAAGCTTCGAAAGGAGTCCCCGGCCCGAAATCAAGGCCATTTTCGCGGTCGGTTGAAAACAACCTGTACACGGTGTCGACGAGTCCATTGACCCGCCCCTTTCCCCTTTGGTTTGGTCGAAGGAAGCCTCACACACGGTTGTTATGCAGTCTGTCGAGAAGCTGCCACCTTCGCCTTCTTACTTCGGCCCATGCATGGGGCCGACTGGCCGCTAGGTTTCCCCTTGGGGATTCGAAATCAACTTCTCGCGCCAAGCCGTCGAAGATTTTGCCGCTGCAGTTGATGGAGGAGAACGCGTTCCCGGATGTCATTATAATGCAGACGCGGCTTGTCGACGACGGCAATGCGGTTCGAGCTGGTGGTGAACCAGCAACAAGGCTTCACGGCTGTTTACCCCACTGGGCACACGACTAAAACAGTCTCAAGCCGTGGCGCACTTGTGAGAGGCGTATCGCTTGCGCCAAACAGAAGCCCGTTGCGACGGTCAAGCAGAGGGGGCAGAGCGGACGGGGTTGGTGCTGTGCGAACTTCGATGCTGCGGTTGACCGCTACTACGCTCTTGCCCCGGAGCGAACTTCTTCTCTTTGTCGAAGCTTCACCAGCTTCAACTTACCCCATTCGCACACTTAACCATGGTTAAGACGTACGAAAACTTAGACACTAATATAGCTCGAAGCATCTGCAGAATAACACGAAAAGTCACCAGACAAAACCCCGTTTTCACTGTTCGCTTCTTCCATGGTCTGTGCTTTCAGTCGTCTTCTTAACCATGGTTAAGAAGACGACTGAAAGCACAGTCACGAAGATAGCTCAAAGCATTTGCAAAATAAAATCATTTGCAAAATAACACGAAAAGCCTCTAGGCAAAACCCCGGTTTCACACTTTCTTCTTCTTCTTCGAATGTGTAATACCGACAGATCCGAGGCCGATTCAGGCCTCCGCGAAATTAGCAGAGAATACGCGACGGCTGTTGTTGGTTGAAACTGCTCCTTCGCTGGTTAGTGAACGCCATCGTCGGACGGGCGGCTTTCAGTATGCGCTGCTGTGTAGTAGTAGTAGGTTGTATCTAGCTCTCGGTGCGAGCGGGCATCAGCGTCTGATGGGCTAAGCTTCTCGACGAGCCGCCAGGCATACCTGCGAAGCGGTGCCAAGCGGTTCGAGGGAGCAGTCTCAGCTGACGAAGCGAAGCTTCAACAGACCGCGCATGCTCACAAACACACACCCAGACGCACACATTCACATCCACACACACACCCGGTACTAGCTTTCACCGTGGCCGCGCATATATATTGGTGGTTGTTGGCGGATCAGGCGGTACACGTCTCGAAAATACTGCCTTCTTCTTCTTCTTCTTCTTCTACTTTTCCGACGAGCTACGAGGGAACTCAACCAGAAAGAGTACCAGTACGACCCTTCCACGTAGTAGTTAAACCAGTAATCCTTGTAGAAAGGTGTCACGGAATAAACCGGTAGCCGGCTGCTACGGGTTTATCGGTAGACAGACAGAGATAAAACGCGCCGGGCGCTGGGGGTGAAGCCAAACAGCAAGGTGGTTGCTGGAGCGAAGCCGTCGGCCACGCCTTCGGGGAGATGCTCCGGCTGCTGCCGGGGCTCCGGCAGGTGTCGCTGCGCGAACAGCCTCACGAACGACGCCTGCTTGACCCTCTGCAGCGCTGCGGCGGGGCCACCTCCGGGTGGTTCCGCTTGAGCACCATCCATTTCGAGACATGTGCATTTGGAGGTTATCAGATGCCGGCAAGCATCCCACCCTATATTTTTCCTGGACCTCAGATCCAGTCGCGCTGTCCGCCACGCCGCTTTGCAGTGGGGTGTATGGGCACCAAAGCGTTTGGAGTGGGGATTAGACATTCCACCAAAGGATGTAAGTCAGCCGGTGACTGTGTATAAACCCTCTGCTCTGAAGCACACTCCAATCACAACAGTTTAAGCTTTTTTCTTCTTCTCAAAACCTTCACTCTAAAAACTCTAAAAAAGAGAGCGTTGCCACGAAACCATGGGCGTGCTGGCAGAAGGCGGGGACGATGGACCGGAAAGTTTTGGAAACGGTGTGCACTGAAATAAACACTCCGAACACAACAGTTCAAGCTTTTTTCTATTGTATAAGCACCTGCTTTGTAGGAAATGCTTGAGAAGACTGCCAGTTGCAAAGATCAAAGGAGGTAAATGTGCTGTAGCCCACACGAAACACAGGTGAATCTGGGTTTAGTGGCGGGCGTAAGCGTTCAACAAAAAAGACCCATTTTGTAGTTGTATTGTTTCTCCCCCTCTAGCCTCCTTCGAAGTAAGCACAAGGCAGCCCCTCGAGTATTTTTCTTCTCAAAACCTTCACTCTAAATACTCTGAAAAAGAGAGCGTTGCCACGAAACCATGGGCGTGCTGGCAGAAGGCGGGGACGATGGACCGGAAAGTTTTGGAAACGGTGTGCACTGAAATAAACACTCCGAACACAACAGTTCAAGCTTTTTTCTATTGTATAAGCACCTGCTTTGTAGGAAATGCTTGAGGAGACTGCCAGTTGCGATAGATCAAAGGAGGTAAATGTGCTGTAGCCCACACGAAACACAGGTAAATCTGAGTTTAGTGGCGGGCGTAAGCGTTCAACAAAAAAAGACCCACTTTGTAGTTGTATTGTTTTCTCCCCCTCTAGCCTCCTTCGAAATGAGCACAAGGCAGTCCCTCGAGTATTTCTTCTCAAAGCCCGAGACTATAGACCTCCGGAGTTTCAAGCGAACTTTCACTCTAAACCCCCGGGTCTCTAAGTGAACTTACACAAAAACGTTAACTCTAAAAAAAGAGAGCATTGCCACGAAACCATGGGCGTGCTGGCAGAAGGAGGGGACGATGGGCCGGAAAGCTTGGAAACGGTGTACAAGAACCACAGCCGGGCGCTGGGGGTGAAGCCGAACAGCAAGGTGGTCGGCGAGCTGCGGCGGCTGGAGGAGAAGCCGCACCTTGCCGAGACCCTGGACCTCAGCCGGAACTACCTGGCAGAGCGGGGGTTCCACGCCTTCGGCGAGATGCTCCGGCTGCTGCCGGGGCTCCGGCAGGTGTCGCTGCGCGACAACGGCCTCACGAACGACGCCTGCTTGACCCTCTGCCGCGCCGTCGTGGCGCACCCGACCTTGTCGTGCCTTGACCTCAGCTCCAACCCGCTGTCACACGCGGCGTACACAGCCCTCCTGGACCTGGCCCGGAAGAACAAGAGGATCGTCGCCATCAACTTGAACGACACGCATTTGGACGACCGGGCAAAGGTGCGCATCGCTCGGGCCCTGCACGCCAACACGAGGCTGGCGGCCAAAGAGGCGGCGGCGCCCGCCGCCGACCCGCCGGAGGAAACAGCGTTCCAGAAGACCGAGCGCGAGTACCGTCAGCTCGCGGCGGCCAAGAAGGACGCGCGGGCGAAAAGAATGGTGTGTGCGGCGCGCTTTCTTCCTTACTTCTTTTGTATAAGCACCTGCTTTGTAGGAAATGCTTGAGGAGACTGCCAGTTGCGATAGATCAAAGGAGGTAAATGTGCTGTAGCCCACACAAAACACAGGTAAATCTGGGTTTAGTGGCGGGCGTAAGCGTTCAACAAAAAAGACCCACTTTGTAGTTGTATTGTTTTCTCCCCCTCTAGCCTCCTTCGAAATGAGCACAAGGCAGTCCCTCGAGTATTTTTGTATAAGCACCTGCTTTGTAGGAAATGCTTGAAGAGGCTGCCAGTTGCGATAGATCAAAGGAGGTAAATGTGCTGTAGCCCACACGAAACACAGGTAAGTCTGGGTTTAGTGGCGGGCCTAAGCGTTCAACAAAAAAGACCCACTTTGTAGTTGTATTGTTTTCTCCCCCTCTAGCCTCCTTCGAAATGAGCACAAGGCAGTCCCTCGAGTATTTTTGCGATAACCAGTAAGCATGCGTGAGCGAATTGGTACCGTTCTCATCGCACCTGAAGGATGGGTGCCTTCTGACGAAGCATCGCATATCTTCTGGAATTGAATCGCAAGGTTTGATGAAATTGGATGGTGTTCGATCAATGGATCTTCAATGAGAGCGACTGACGATTTCCAAAAATCGTCTAGTCTCGTGAGGTTCACACTTCAAAGGCATGGATTGATTTTTGGAAAAACAGGTCGTTCGAATGAAACTCTCACCGACCTCAGCTGTTGAAGATCTACGCGACTGCTGCATGGATTGCGGCCGAGTCCACGTCAAAGGCGCGTTCTGCACCCGCTGCGGAAAGAGGGGTAGCGAGACCTGCTTGAAAGCCAGCTTACCTTAAGAGGTGGCTGTGCGAGTCGTCGAAGGGTTGACGGGTTGCCCTTCAATGTATTGCGCAGGCTCAAAAGACGTAGACAGCGTATTTTGGTGGTTGATCAGAATTCCTTACCTGAATATACACGGGGTAAATACAAGTGGGAAAATGATCACCCGGCACGCACAAACAAAACGAAGCGCCTGTCTTTTTTTGTATAAACACCTGCTGCTTTGTAGGAAATGCTTGAGGATCTGCCTTCTCTCCGGCCTCAACCCTCCAGTGTCGCGGTGGTAAGCAACAGTAGGATCTGCCGTTACTGCGGTTGATTCCCCAGACGAATCTGCAGAAAAGATAGTACGTGCTGATAACGTACTGATTTCAGCACGTGTACACGTACTGGTTCAGTATGTGTACAAAAAGAAACCAAGAAAATTAACGTGCTGCAATCAGTACGTTCAGCATGCTGAACGTAAGGCCTGCTCCAAACCCACCCAGCACGTATTAGCTTTTTAAAAAAAAAACCCATTCGACGACGGTCACCCGGAGACTCTAAAATCCCGCGGATTCTCAAGCGAACTATAGCTCTGAAAACAGGCGAAGCTGGCAGCCGACGGCCGCCTGGCGCCCCCCCCGGAGCCGGAGACCATCGCCATGCACGTGGCCCGCCGGCGGGCCAGCGGCCTGCTCCGCGTGCCGAGCCGCGGCAGCGACGGCTGGGTCGTCTTGAACCTGGTCATCGCGAGCACGAGGACCGACTTCAACAGTAGGATCTGCCGTTACTGCGGTTGATTCCCCAGACGAATCTGCAGAAAAGATAGTACGTGCTGATAACGTACTGATTTCAGCACGTGTACACGTACTGATTCAGTATGTGTACAAAAAGAAACCAAGAAAATTAACGTGCTGAAATCAGTACGTTCAGCATGCTGAACGTAAGGCCTGCTCCAAACCCACCCAGCACGTATTAGCTTTTTTAAAAAAAACCCATTCGACGACGGTCACCCGGAGACTCTAAAATCCCGCGGATTCTCAAGCGAACTATAGCTCTGAAAACAGGCGAAGCTGGCAGCCGACGGCCGCCTGGCGCCCCCCCCGGAGCCGGAGACCATCGCCATGCACGTGGCCCGCCGGCGGGCCAGCGGCCTGCTCCGCGTGCCGAGCCGCGGCAGCGACGGCTGGGTCGTCTTGAACCTGGTCATCGCGAGCACGAGGACCGACTTCAACAGTAGGATCTGCCGTTACTGCGGTTGATTCCCCAGACGAATCTGCAGAAAAGATAGTGCGTGCTGATAACGTACTGATTTCAGCACGTGTACACGTACTGATTCAGTATGTGTACAAAAAGAAACCAAGAAAATTAACGTGCTGAAATCAGTACGTTCAGCATGCTGAACGTAAGGCCTGCTCCAAACCCACCCAGCACGTATTAGCTTTTTAAAAAAAAACCCATTCGACGACGGTCACCCGGAGACTCTAAAATCCCGCGGATTCTCAAGCGAACTATAGCTCTGAAAACAGGCGAAGCTGGCAGCCGACGGCCGCCTGGCGCCCCCCCCGGAGCCGGAGACCATCGCCATGCACGTGGCCCGCCGGCGGGCCAGCGGCCTGCTCCGCGTGCCGAGCCGCGGCAGCGACGGCTGGGTCGTCTTGAACCTGGTCATCGCGAGCACGAGGACCGACTTCAACAGTAGGATCTGCCGTTACTGCGGTTGATTCCCCAGACGAATCTGCAGAAAAGATAGTACGTGCTGATAACGTACTGATTTCAGCACGTGTACACGTACTGATTCAGTATGTGTACAAAAAGAAACCAAGAAAATTAACGTGCTGAAATCAGTACGTTCAGCATGCTGAACGTAAGGCCTGCTCCAAACCCACCCAGCACGTATTAGCTTTTTTAAAAAAAACCCATTCGACGACGGTCACCCGGAGACTCTAAAATCCCGCGGATTCTCAAGCGAACTATAGCTCTGAAAACAGGCGAAGCTGGCAGCCGACGGCCGCCTGGCGCCCCCCCCGGAGCCGGAGACCATCGCCATGCACGTGGCCCGCCGGCGGGCCAGCGGCCTGCTCCGCGTGCCGAGCCGCGGCAGCGACGGCTGGGTCGTCTTGAACCTGGTCATCGCGAGCACGAGGACCGACTTCAACAGTAGGATCTGCCGTTACTGCGGTTGATTCCCCAGACGAATCTGCAGAAAAGATAGTGCGTGCTGATAACGTACTGATTTCAGCACGTGTACACGTACTGATTCAGTATGTGTACAAAAAGAAACCAAGAAAATTAACGTGCTGAAATCAGTACGTTCAGCATGCTGAACGTAAGGCCTGCTCCAAACCCACCCAGCACGTATTAGCTTTTTAAAAAAAAAACCCATTCGACGACGGTCACCCGGAGACTCTAAAATCCCGCGGATTCTCAAGCGAACTATAGCTCTGAAAACAGGCGAAGCTGGCAGCCGACGGCCGCCTGGCGCCCCCCCAGGAGCCGGAGACCATCGCCATGCACGTGGCCCGCCGGCGGGCCAGCGGCCTGCTCCGCGTGCCGAGCCGCGGCAGCGACGGCTGGGTCGTCTTGAACCTGGTCATCGCGAGCACGAGGACCGACTTCAACAGTAGGATCTGCCGTTACTGCGGTTGATTCCCCAGACGAATCTGCAGAAAAGATAGTGCGTGCTGATAACGTACTGATTTCAGCACGTGTACACGTACTGATTCAGTATGTGTACAAAAAGAAACCAAGAAAATTAACGTGCTGAAATCAGTACGTTCAGCATGCTGAACGTAAGGCCTGCTCCAAACCCACCCAGCACGTATTCAGGGGATTATACGGGCTTAGTTTAGCGGTCTGAGAGACCGGAACTCAAATTCTTCCGGTCTGGGGAAAAAAAAAAAAAAAACCACATAGCGTTCGGGTTGGGGCTTACCGGGTGGGAGCGGTAACGGGAGGGCCAGTATGCCACCAAAGAAGCTACAGCGTGTGGATCCAAAGAAGGAGGGGATTCCCCGGGACATCGCAAGCATGTTCGGGCTCGCATCTCGGCAAACAGGACGGCAGACCAACGTCCCGAAAGAGGGGACAAACACGGAGTACGAGCGGTGGACAAAGGAGTCGTACTCAGAAGTTGAGAAGGCCAACTCCCTGCACGACTTTCTGCACGAAAATCACCCGACCTACTTCCTTTGCGATGTCGTGATAAACCGCGCAACTGAAGGTTTAGCAGGCTTTACCCGCGTGACACCCCAGACAGTCCAGGCCTATCATGCCGAAGTGGCCACGCCCTACGTTAACGGGCTAATCTCTGACCTTCGTTCGGGTTTGAAGAGCAACCTGGGTGTCATGGAGGGATTCAGCCTTTTTGACCTGAGTGGGCCTGTGGCTGGAAACCAACCTGAGGCGGTCAGACTTGTTGATATTCTTGTCGCCCATTACGGCGAGGAAAAGGTCCGACCAACCCAGGAAGGCAGATCCGCACGTTCTCCTCCCTTTCTCAATGCCCGCTTCATTGCAGATTTCAGGAATGAGGTTTTTCCCCGAGCCGACGACGAGCACAGATCTGTTCTCGAGGAGCTCAAAACTGTTGCAAACACACTGACTCGCTACAGCTATACCGCAGCCCTAAAGCTGTTTCTCATGGATGTCACACTGACCTCTCTGTACCCGTGCACAAGCCTCCTCATGAACGCGGCCCTTTCGACACCTCTCGGAACGGCATCGGTTGAAAGACTGTTCGGTTTGATGAAGCTGATCAAAACGAGGCAAAGGTGGCATACAGCATGCAGTTGCAGCAAAAAAAAAAAAACACGCCCAGACCGGAACTCAGGATTTTTTCGAAGCCCCGTATAAACCCCTGCACGTATTAGCTTTTTAAAAAAAACCCATTCGACGACGGTCACCCGGAGACTCTAAAATCCCGCGGATTCTCAAGCGAACTATAACTCTGAAAACAGGCGAAGCTGGCAGCCGACGGCCGCCTGGCGCCCCCCCAGGAGCCGGAGACCATCGCCATGCACGTGGCCCGCCGGCGGGCCAGCGGCCTGCTCCGCGTGCCGAGCCGCGGCAGCGACGGCTGGGTCGTCTTGAACCTGGTCATCGCGAGCACGAGGGCCGACTTCTGCACCGAGCTGGCCGCCATCCACAGCCGCGTCGTGCCGGAGCTCAACGAAGCGCTCGCCGCACGGAAGATCTTCGTGGCGCCGTTCTCCCTGTACAAAGACCTGCCGAAGGGTTACCCGCAAGAAGTCTCGATAGCAGCCTACAGGTGTGTGAGAGAGTGTGTGTGGTGTGTGTGTGTGGAATTCTATTTTTGTATAAGCACCTGCTTTGTAGGAAATACTTGAGGAGGCTGCCAGTTGCAAAAGATCAAAGGAGGTAAATGTGCTGTAGCCCACACGAAACACAGGTGAATCTGGGTTCAGTGGCGGGCGTAAGCGTTCAACAAAAAAGACCCATTTTGTAGTTGTATTGTTTCTCCCCCTCTAGCCTCCTTCGAAGTAAGCACAAGGCAGCCCCTCGAGTATTTTTGTATAAGCACCTGCTTTGTAGGAAATGCTTGAGGAGACTGCCAGTTGCAAAATATCAAAGGAGGTAAATGTGCTGTAGCCCACACGAAACACAGGTGAATCTGGGTTTAGTGGCGGGCGTAAGCGTTCAACACCCCCTGTTGCGGAATATAGCCCAGGTTTTTCGAGACTGGAGGTCCTATGAACATGCAATGTGAATAGCCTCTATTCGAGCCAACCCCACCTTTCTCCAGTAAAAAAGTGTACTGTTTTTGGACTGGATTATAGTGTGAAGCTAGGTTTTTCCTCCCCTCCGTCGCCCCGGGAGAGGCCGGCGGGGGGGGGACGGGCGGGAGAAGGCTGCCAGGGGGGCGGGGGGGTCCGGGGGGGGCGCCCCACCCGGGGACGAGCGCCAAACTTTACCCGTGCTCGGTGGGTCCGAAGGGTGCCCCCCCCGGGTACCAGCGCCAAACTTTTCCCGTACTCGGTGGGTCGGGGGGGGGTCCGGGGGGGGTGTCCCCCGGGCACGAGCACCGACCTTGGCTTCACCCGGACTCTACCACCCTGGCCGAACTTCGCTTCGTGCCCGAACTTTTTTTAGTACCAGCGCAGCCTGAGTGCTCAGCACCAGAACTTAGCAACGCCCGAACGTAGCTTCACCAGAACTTAGCATTGCCCGAACTTAGCTTCGCCCGAACTTTACTGTTCCCCGAACTTTACTGCTGCGAGCCCAAAAACCGGCGAAAACGGCACGAAAACGACACGTAAACGACCAAAACGCACAACCAAAACCACCCCCTATACCGGTCAAAATCTGCAAATCTCTGAAGTAATACCCTACCCTGCTTCAAACCACAACAAACGCTAAAATACTCGAGGGACTGCCTTGTGCTCATTTCGAAGGAGGCTAGAGGAGGAGAAAACAATACAACTACAAAGTGGGTCTTTTTTGTTGAACGCTTACGCCCGCCACTAAACCCAGATTTACCTGTGTTTCGTGTGGGCTACAGCACATTTACTTCCTTCGATCTATCGCAACTGGCGGTCTCCTCAAGCATTTCCTACAAAGCAGGTGCTTATACAAAAAAAAAAAAAAACTCAAAATATCTCGCGGCAGGTTTGCATTCACCCCCGACGACGAAGAAGTGCCTGACAGCCCGTGCTCCCCAGGCGGGGACACTAAGACGCTGAGCGCGCTGAACGTGCAGTACGAGCCCCACGGGACCACCAACGTGCTGCTGGCCGAGCGCCTCCGCCTGATCGCAAGCAGCGCCCCGCTGTTCACCGCGATCCTCGGCGACCGCCATGGGCCCAGCGCCGGCGCCGCCCCTGAGTCCCTGCAGAACCACCCGACCTTCGGCCGCCCCGTCAGCCAGTCGCTGGTCGAGTCCTTCGAGGAGTCGTCCACGACCCTCTTCGGCGGCGTCTGCACCGACAGGAAACCGTCCCGCTTGTACTCCATAAGGGAGGGTGCGGTGCTTTCGCAGGTTCACTGAAGAAATTGATGCAATGCACCACGAGGGTCGATACGATAAGTACGAAAACTTCACACATTCTTCAGGGTGTGGTTGGTTCAAAGAAAGAGTCAAGCGATCCCAAGTATTTTCTACAAAGCAGGGGCTCCATACAAAACAGTAAGTATTAAGCACACGAAAGGACATCTTCCCAACTAGTGCGAAAAAGTCAGGGTTCACTCTAAAAGAAGTGCAAATACGTCCACTCTCCCGTTCACTACCCGACTCCCAGCCTCAATGGTCAACCGGAGACTCTAATACACCGAACCTTTATGCCACACTAAACGCTACGTCTAAAATCACAAATCGTGTTTGCTTTTCACTCTGCAATAACCCGCGGCAGGTTTGCATTCACCCCCGACGACGAAGAAGTGCCTGACAGCCCGTGCTCCCCAGGCAGGGACACGAAGACGCTGAGCGCGCTGAACGTGCAGTACGAGCCCCACGGGACCACCAACGTGCTGCTGGCCGAGCGCCTCCGCCTGATCGCAAGCAGCGCCCCGCTGTTCACCGCGATCCTCGGCGACCGCCACGGGCCCAGCGCCGGCGCCGCCCCTGAGTCCCTGCAGAACCACCCGACCTTCGGCCGCCCCGTCAGCCAGTCGCTGGTCGAGTCCTTCGAGGAGTCGTCTGTGCTGGCCCTCGAGACCCTCTTCGGCGGCGTCTGCACCGACGAAACCGTACCGCTGTACTTCATAAGGGAGGGCGCCCGTTGCCTCGGGGCCCCCGCTGGGCTACTTTCCGTCCTGTCCGACGACCACACCTACGTCCACGCGGATCCGGAGGGTCAGGCGACCCTGGCAGACCTGAAGCGCAACGGCGGCGGAGACTCGGCGGTGTTTTCGCGGAAAAAGGCGGCGTGGGGGCAGCACCAGCGGCTCAAGGCGCACGTCCACTGCGAGGAACCGTCGCCACTGGTGCTCCGGAGGTACCCTGCTGCATTCGACCGCGTAGGGTCCGACGGCGTCGTGCAGCTCACGGGAATCAGCGGGTTCGTCTCCGAATACAAGGTGAGGGTGCTCGCCCTGATAGACGCGCTGTACCCGGCCGCGGCGGCTGCCCCGCGGGAAGAGCCGCAGCGGCCGCTGGACGTCCCCTTGCGCGAGCAGGCGCACGCCAACTTCTTGGCCGGGGCGCCGGCGATCCTCGGCAGGAAGAACGCTGTCAGCAAGGTAGAGCTGTACGTGGTGTCGCCGAACTCACGCAACGCGCTGCTGGTGCACGGGAACCAAGGCGTGGGGGTTACTCGGGTGCTGTCGGCGACAGAAGAGCGGCTGCGTGGACGGGCGGCGTACGACGTGGCGAGCTTCTACTGCGGTCACGCCGGCCTGTCGGAGGAATCGCGCGATCTGCGCACCTGCCTGCTCTCCCTCTGCAAGCAGCTCCTCCAAACCGACCTGCCGCAGGCCGTCAAGGAAGAGGTCGACCCTGCCGCCATCGTCGAGTACTGGAAGGCCACCCTCTCCGCCGCCTCGTGCAACCTCCCCGAGCACAAAGTCCTCGTCCTCCTCGTCGACGCTGCAGACCGCCTCGAACCCCCCCCGGACCCCCCGCAGGTCCTGTTCCGCACGGACACGGGGCTGCACCTGCTTGAGCGGGAACCGGCTCGGTCGAAAACCTCGTTCGACGGGCAAGCCGCTGATTCCGGGCGAAAACCCGGGTCGCCGGCGGCGGCGTCTGCGTGCAGCTGGATTCCGGTGTGTCTTCCCAAAAACGTGCGGTTGGTGGTGTCGTGCGCGGAAGGCAGCGAGCTGGCGGCGGAGTTGATCAGCCGCGGCCACGATTCCTGCGAGGATCTCGCGCTGTCGCTGCCGGGGGCCGCGGACGTGGAGAGCATGGTGGCGGCGCACTGCGCCGCGGAAGGCATCCCGTGCTCGAAGGCGTTGCTCGGAGCGTTGGCGGGGAAGGCCGACGTGCGAACCCCGCTGTACGGCCGGCTTGCCGTCACGTTCCTCGCGCAGCTGCACGAAGTGTGCCCGGGGACCCCGCTGGTGGCGGCGGCGAGGACCATCCCCGGCACGCTGCCGGATCTCGTGCAGCGGCTGCTGTCGCATGCCGAAAACGTGGCGGGGCGGACGGTCGCGTGCCAGGCGCTGTCGGCCCTCGCCGTGTGCCCGGACGGCCTGCTCCTGCCGCAGCTGCGCGAGTACGTCGGCGGGCTGCACGGGGTGGCGCTGCTCAGCGGCAAGCAGACCGTCGCGCTCCTCCACGCCCTCCGGCCCTTCGTCCGCCCCTGGCTGTCCGATGACAACTTCGCTGGCAGCTCCGAACGGTATGCCTACCGCCTACCCTTTTTCCGTATCCGTATAGTGTTGCGAATAAGGTTTTCGAGAAAGGAAACATACAAGTCTGCAGTTTAGATACCCCTTATATGTCCCATCCATAACAAATATTGTGCTCTCATATCCCAAACCATATCTTAGTGGCCTTGACGTTCGTGCCTGAGTTTCGGACTAATCTTCGCGGACCCACTTCGTGCCGCAGCTGGCGCAGCTGCGGCAGGAGCAAATTTTGTGCTTTCGTATTACAACTATTGTGCGTTGCTCAGGGTAGTCGAAGGCCTGACAATCACACTAATGCAACAAATTTACAACTATTTGCTTTGTAGAGCGTCCTCGACGTTCGTGCCCAAAGTTTGAACCCAGCTTTGTGGACCCACTTTGTGCCGAAGCTCGCGCAGCGGCTGCTGTTGCACGCCGAAAACGTGGCGGGGCGGACCGTCGCGTGCCAGGCGCTGTCGGCCCTCGCCGTGTGCCTGGACGGAGTTTGGTGCCACAGACACCTTCGGCGAAGTGCATATGCCTATGACTGCAGGGGGCAAAACTACGACTGCAAGGTGCAAGGTTCCAAACAACGACGGCAAAGACTACTCAGACCGGCACCTTCAAGCTGCCCGAATTGAATGCTCGTTGTGAATGCTCCTGACTATGCATTCCCCCAGAAGTCTCTGCTTCGGATGCTACAAAGCGTGCCTTTCAGCAGAACCCATCTGCCTCTCGATGCAAATCCCACCACCAAAGTGCTGACCATGACTGCGGCGAGAACAATGTCACACGCATTCTTCAACGAGGTTCCGACAATGCCAGCTGATTTTTGCCGCATGGTTTTGCAACAGCTCGTTGCCATGGAATACAACGAGGAAGATGCCGATGAACGGGACGTGCCAAGAACATGCAGCTGGCGTCGCAGCTGTTCGTGCGCGCCGTCCGTCACGCAGCGCTACCTGCAAAGCGACACCGAAGACTAATAGCGCCCTGTCCCGGTATTTGTACGCCGCCAGCTAACGGGCGGACAGCCCGTTCACCGTGCAGTCCCTGCGGATGTACCCGAGGCTTATGGCGGAAGCCGGCAAGTTTTGGACCCAAGTTTTTGGACCCAAGTAATGTTGGACCCAAGTAAATTTGCAAAACAAATTTGTGCCCTGAAATCCCAGTTTGGGATATAAGGGTGCTTCATCACAAATTTGTTTGAACCAAACTTGTTGACGTGGGATTCAACGGCATTCCAACACCAGAATTTCGGAACCGCAGGCGAACTTCAACACTAAAAAATACAGCGCGGAAGGCGACCATCCCACGCACGTGATGATGCCGATGAACGGGACGTGCCAGAACATGCAGCTGGCGTCGCCGCTGTTCGTGCGCGCCGTCACGCAGCGCTACCTGCAAAGCGACACCGAAGACTAATAGCGCCCTGTCCGGTACTTGTACGCCGCCAGCTAACGGGCGGACAGCCCGTTCACCGTGCAGTCCCTGCGGATGCTTATGGCGGAAGCCGGCAACTGTTGGACCCAAGTTTTTGGACCCAAGTAATGTTGGACCCAAGTAAATTTGCAAAACAAATTTGTGCCCTGAAATCCCAGTTTGGGATATAAGGGTGCTTCATCACAAATTTGTTTGAACCAAACTTGTTGACGTGGGATTCAACGGCATTCCAACACCAGAATTTCGGAACCGCAGGCGAACTTCAACACTAAAAAATACAGCGCGGAAGGCGACCATCCCACGCACGTGATGATGCCGATGAACGGGACGTGCCAGAACATGCAGCTGGCGTCGCCGCTGTTCGTGCGCGCCGTCACGCAGCGCTACCTGCAAAGCGACACCGCCGTCAGGAAGACGAAGAGCGCCCTGTCTCGGTACTTGTACGCCGCGAGCGAACGGGCGGACAGCCCGTTCACCGTGCGGTCCCTGCGGATGTACCCGAGGCTCATGGCGGAAGCCGGCATGTGGCACTCGGTCACCCGCTGCTTCTTCTCGCACGGAACCATCCGAAAGGCGTTTTCGAGCGGAGTCGGGTACGTCCTCTTCCGCGAGATGTGCCGCAGCTACGAGCTGCTGTGCGGGCTGCTGGAAACCGTCGAAGCCCGGGGGGGCAGCGAGAAGCCGGCCGGGGCGGCCCACTCCTTTTTGTCCGCTTCGCCCGCGAAGCCGAGGGTGCCGACGGCGGAGGAAACGGGGGGGAAAGAGGGCGGGGCCCGCCTGGAGGCGCCCGGCGGGTTTTCCGCTGAGGATATATACGCGATGCTGTTCCTGATGAAGGAGTACGTGCACTTCGTGCACGGCAACCTGGGGATATTTTCGAGCAAGCCGCACCTCGTCGTGCAGCAGGCGCTGCAGAGCTACGCCGACGGCTCGGTCTACGCCGAGGCGAAGAAGCACTACGAGCGGCACCCGGAGGAGTCGTTCCTGGTCTGCGCGAACAAGCGGACGACCAAAATGTTCGCCGGCCCCGTGTCGGGCGCCGCGTACGCCGGGAACGGGCTCAAGGCGGTCGCGGCCGGTGACCGTGCGTTCGCGGTGCTCAACACACACGGCGAGACCATCCACCACGTCACGACGCCGACGCCCGTCACCCGCGCCCTGGTCTCGAGCACCAACCGGTACGTCGTCGTCGCGGCCGGTGACAAAACGCTCGCAGTATACGCCGTCAGCGGTGTGCCACTCTTTCCCCGTTTTTTTTTTCTCCTTCCC